>JBBBDQ010001360.1:402500-432500 GCA_037127315.1 Ascarosepion bandense | reverse complement strand
AGTATCAGGTTCTCCAAGCCCTTCTTCCTTACAGCATGTCCCAGGAACTTCAGCTGTCTCTTCCTGATGCTCAATATTAATATCCTTTTTGTTTCCATACTCTCCAAAAACTTATCATTGCTCACATGATATCCACAGCATCCTTCTGTAAAACCACATTTCAGCTGCTTCCAGATTTTCCTTCATCTTTGATGATATTGTCCAACATTCACTGCCATATTAAAGAACTGACATCATATAGCAATCCAGTACTCTCTTCTTTGTTTCTAGTAATAGTTTCCTGTCTCTTAATACTTTGCTCAGCTTCTGAATTTTTTTTTTTTTATAAGCGTTTCACCCTGAGCAAGGCATGTCACTGCCACTACTGCGCAGGGGGCTACGTAGAGTGGAGAAAGGATGATTAAATATAGGAAATGTCAGAGTGTGGGTGATAGGCGGGTAAGGATACCGAGAATGAGGGTTGGGTAGATGAGAGTGTTCTGAGAATAATTGGGAGTTAGTGTGATAGGAGGTGTCTATTGACCCTACATTTAAACACCTGGAGATTGTAACTGTCGGGAAAGCAGACTTGTGGAAGGGAGTTCCACAGGCAGGAAGCACGAGAAAAGAAGCTGTTGGAGTAGAATTTATGGTTACATCTTATTTGTTTAACTGTAAAAGGGTGGGACCTAGTTGCTAATCTAGTATCTCGTGTAAATTCGTGCTCAGGCGGCACCAGTGATCTAAGCTCATCAGAGCAGTAGCCATGAAAGTACTTGTAGAAGAGGCACAGGGAAGCCACATCACGCCGATGATAGAGCGGCTGCAGCCGGTCTGCCAAGTCCGTATCAACCACGTTACAGATCCTCCTTTGTATTTTGTCAAGAAGCCCAAGGAGAGCAGCAGGGGCACCCGACCAGATATGGCAGCAATATTCAATACACGGGCGGATGGTAGATTTGTATATGTGCAGAATAGATTCAGGTGGGAAAAACTTCCGGGCCCTGCACAGGGAGCCGACTTTCATAGCAGCAGATTTGGCAATGGATTCGATATAGTCATTCCATTTGAGGTCCGCCGAAAGTGTAAGGCCAAGGAGGTGTAGTATTTTACTCTCTGGGAGGCTAGCCTGTCCCATGCTAAATGTCCATCGCCATGCCAATTCATTTTCGGATATCTGTGTCGCACTTTCCATCTTCTGTTAGAACACTTCCCAGGTATTTAAATTTTTGTACCTGCTTGATTTTAGTATCTCCCAACTGTACTTGGCATTTTGGGCTGCTCTTTTTGCTGATGACCATGCATTCGGGTTTCTTGCAGTTAAGTTATAGTCCTTTTTTTGTCACTCTTCAGCTATCTTCTGTAGGACGTCTTGTAGTTTCCTTTCCATGTCTGCAACCAGCACTGTATTGTCTTCGTACTGTATGTTATTCTAATTGTGGTCTTCAATTACAAATCCTGGCATAACATCTAAGGTCTTCAAAATAGTCTCACTGCACAAGTTAAATAGATCCGGTGAAAAGACATCCTTGTCATACTCCCCTTTCTATCTTTGTATATCTGCTGAATTTATTACCTGTCTGTATGCAGGCAGTTTGATGCCAGTAGAGATTCTTAATTTTACCCGAATGTCTTTCCAAAATATGTTGATGCTGCTGAGCATCTCCAATTCTTTGTTGTGTATTTTGTGGAACGCCTTTGCATAATCAATAAAACACAGGTGCAAGTCCTTCATTTGTATTACTCTTTCAGAGAACATCCTAATCATAAATATGGCATTCTTTGTTCCAGTGTCTTTGATGAGCCCACACTGTTCTTGTCTTACCTCTGGCCTGATTCTGCTTCTTGCCCTATTCATCAAGATTCAGACGATCAGTTTTGTGATATTAAGTTGATAGTTTCGTGGAGTTTGCACTTGTTTGCACCTGACTTCTTAGGCAGTGGTATGAAAATTGACTTGCTTAGGTCATCTGGTATTACACCACTATTATAAATTTCATTCATTATTTCCGTAATTTTCTCTATGCTGAGTTCTTCCTGGGCTATCAGCAGCTCTATCATAATGCTGTCTGGACCAGCTGCATTTTTTTATTCAGTTTGGTCATTGCAGCTTCTACTTTGGACTTTAATATTTCCAGTTCGTCCTCATCTTTGTGTATTATTGGTTGCTCTCTCCTGTCATGGAATAGATCTTTTATGTATTCTACCCATTGCTGGTGTATTTTCTGTTTCCTCAATATTATCGTTCCATCCTTGAATTTTATATATCGTGTTGAGGAGCAGATTTTTTGTCCTGTTAGTCCTCTTATTTCTTTATACATCTCTGCTTTATTGATCCTGCTCAGTCTCTCTACCTCTGTGCATTTGTTATTGAGCCATTCCTCTTTAGCCTGTCTGCCTCTTCTTTTTATTTCCTTGTGTAGTTTCCTGTACTCCATTTCATGCCTTGATAGCCTTTTCTGCCTCCTTTGCATCATGTCCAGAATCTCTTCAGTCATCTACTCATTTTTTCTTCTGCGTATGATTTCCTTTCAGGCCATGTTGTTTGCTGATGTCATTATCGCTTCCTTTAGTGAATCCCATTTTGAGTGTTCTTTTCCAATTTCTTCATCGTATTTATTTTTCATGCTGTTAGTGTATTCTTTCTGCAGGTTGAGGTTGTTCACAAGTGTGTTATATTTCAGTCTTGGTGATGTACTGGGCTTCTTCAATCTCTGGAGTTTCACCTTTAGTTTGCAGATGACTGGAATTTGGTCACTTCCACAGTTGGCGCCTGGATAGGCTTTGCATTGGACTACTGCATTTCTGAATCTCCTGTTTACGGTTATGTAGTCTATCTTGTTTTTTGTTTTGTCTCCTGGGCTTCTCCATGTCCATAGACATTGTAGGTATTCTTGAAACCAGGTGTTAGTTATTACCTGGTCATTTGCTGTGCACCATTGGACCCATTTTTCTCCTCGTTCATTGCAGATTCCTAATCCAAAGTTGCTGGTCATCTCCCCTTCCGTCTCTTTACCTACCTTGGCATTCAAGTCACCAATAATTATTATAATTCTTTGGCTTTTGCTCTGAGCTTTGACATTATCCAGTATTTCTTCCTTAGTGCTTAGCGTTGTTGGTGCATAAACTACTATAATAGATATGCTGAAGGGCCTTCCTCTTATCTTAACCAAGAGGACCCTCTCAGAAAGCTGGCAGTATTTCAGAGCGCATTTCTTCATTTCTTTGTCGGGTATTAAGCTGACTCCTTTTTTGTTGTTTTTGCCTCCTGCATATATTATATGTGTTTGTCGCTGTTGAAGTTTCCATTGTTAGGCCATCTGGTTTCCCCATATGCCCAGGATATTTATCTTCAGTCTGTCCATCTCTTGTTTGACATTCTCTAGTTAACCACAGTTGTTGAGCATCCTGACATTCCATGTCCCGAGGGTAATTCTTTCTTTGTTGTGCACAGTCGCAAGGTAATGGTCCAGAGACACCTGTTGCTAATGTCATTCCTTCCCGGGTGAGGACGAATTTTGGAAAACAGTGTCCCCTTTATGCTGGTGATGCTAACAGTCACTGGATGGTGGTCAGGTGACACCTGTTGCCAATATCAATCCTTATTGAGTGAGGAGTTGTTTCCTTTGGAATTAACCCTCTTCATACTGTTGCGTTTCATATATTTGTTGTGAAAAGCCATGATTGAGCGGTGGAGTGTTATCTTGTTGCCTTCTCCATGGTGATTTATTGAGACACCGCCTCTAGTCAGCTGGCCGCTGACTCCTTAAGAGTTCTTCCACCCTTTGTAGGTTTAATTTTTATCCTACCAGGTTGCTAACATTCCCCCCCCCCCAAAAAAAAAGAAGGAAAATAAAGTGGGTGAGAACTGGGTGGGTGGGAGATAGAGTAAATTTTAAATATTCACTCAAGTTAAAATGATTAGTCATGTTGAGGAAGATAATGTCAATTCCTCAGAATAGCTTTTTGTTACCAGTAGACAGAAAAAGCTTGAAATTTTCTTTGAATTTTCGTAATTTTTCAAAGACAAACTTTCACTGACTTGATATGGATAACTTCATTGGTCACTCTAGTTTAGGAACACAGACCAAGAGAAACAAAGCAACAATTGGGTGGGGTGGGGGGGTAAAATAGATTACTATCCAATATTTTACATTGGGGAACAAACTCATCAATTTCATTTTAAATTTGTTAAGAGTGCTGAAAGGGTCAGTTTTGACACCATTTCTCACGAAAAAAATATTTGTGAGTGTTTGTCATGATACATAGAGGCAAAGATCATTTTTAAATGTAATATTCCTAATGAATATTCCATATATAATTGAGTATAGTGCAAATTTTATGATTAACTTTTTATGCAAAAATACGGGTCATACTATACAAAGGTGTATTTTTATAGAGGTTAAAAATCGTGCATTTTCAGTGACCAGTTGTTCTATATACAAGTAAATTTTTTCTGGACAGGTTAAAATTCATGTGAAAAATTTCAGGAGTGACACAATACATAAAGACAACTTATATATGAGAATATACAGTAAGCAGTTATGGCTTTTCACACATTCCATTCATTTGATTCATGATCTTTGAATTACCATAACGTTTTTTTGTAAATAGAGTACAGTATTTTTCTTTTGTCTTTTCTGTGGCTTTGAATTCTGACAAGTCTTTAGCATAGACAATGCTAATGGGAATATTAGCTGTTTACTTATAAAGAAACATTCAGCATTCATTAACTAAGTAGCTTATACTACTATCAGTTGAAATTCATAAAATCTTTCACTGAAAAAATTTTCAGAAAACTAGGTTTCTCAAGTCCTGTCACTGTTAGCGCTCTTTCCATTACTGACAAATGTTTCCTTTGAAACCTTTTTATTTGAAGGCTATAAAACTGTCTACTTTATCATTTAACCCATATCTGGAGGCACAGGGCTATAAGATTAAATGAAAATCAACACATTTTGGCATAAAATTTGTTGAAAATGAATAAATAAGAAATTTATCAGAATCTTAAGAGATTTCTTCAGTACCTTTTATATACATTTCATACACCCCTCACAGAAGAATTAGTGATAGGTGAATCACTGAGAGTGTTGGTGTTGATATAAAATGGTAAAGGCTGTTTAGCATGGTTATAAATGAAGAAAAGTAAAAATTGTTGATTTACCTCACAAGTTTTACAATTTTTAACCAAAAAATTATTTCAGTAAATTTTGGCACTTCCCCAATCTATGTTGTGCATTGAGAATCAGGATGAAAAAGTATTGTCAGCAGTCAGGAATTAATACAAGTCTTAATAAACTCAGTGTCTTTCTATATATTTGACAAAAATGAGACAGACTGATATGGCATTCTGCTTGATTTCAGTTAAAAGCTTTCCTTCCCTGAAATGAATTTTTGGAAATGAAATTCATCAGAACACTGAGGAAAGAACCTTCAGCTTAATATTCAATAGGCCTATAATCTATCCACGAGCAACACCTGCGAATATGTGGCAAAGATATACAATTATGTCTGCAATCCTTTGTGTTATTTCAAAAACTTGAGTAAAGAAAATAACAGGTGCCAGACTTAAATAAACAAAGCTAAATTTTGATATAATATGATGTAATATTTTTAGAGAACACAAGGCTAGTAATTAATTTTCAGAATCTCTTACAATAGCAGTTTGTGAAGTAATCATTTTCTTTGTTTTCTAACTTCAACTGGTCATCTTAGACTTCATGCTAACAAAAAGGTTTTTTTTCACAAATTATGTTTTGAGAACAGAACTAGCTTCATAATCTTGATATTGTTACCAAAATTTTTTAACCAATTCATTTCTTCAGCATTTGTCAGGTTGACAAGCAATAAGAAAAAATTCTCAAGAAAATAATATCAGAAAAAGGGTCATACAATAACTATTTCCTCAGTGCCTTATTCCATAGACAAAATGCTACTTTGGCACAAGTAACTAGGTGATTTTAATCTAAACACTGCAAAGTTCCTCACCACCTTTTTGGCTCTTATTAGTGGCAGGGGATGTGCGTTGTGGCGCAGTGGATATCGGCTCGGAATGAGAAATCAGAGAGCCGAGTTCAAATTCCAGTTGAATTCCTTGCATTCACTTACACACAAATACCCTTGGGAAAGGTATTAATCCATCTCTTCCTTCCAGTTATGGGTTAAATAGCAGGATAGATTGGGTTCTATAGCCTTGGTCAGCAACCAGTCTACTGCAGAAAGCAATGGGATAATCTTCTACTGCGGGATAATCTTCTGCCCAGTCAGACATGTCTGTTTTGAGACATTATCGCCCAAGCATGTATCACGTATGGCACTTAACTGTCTGAATTAGCGGCAGACCTATATTTTTGGAGCCTTGACGCTTGAACAAAAATGAAGGAATCAGGAAATTTGTCTTCTCATCGAGCAACAACAGATTCTATAATCCAACAGTTGAAATGTTAGATGTAGGTGAACTCAACAAGCTCATACATCTGTGTGTTCAGGCATTGCAAGCCCCTAAGAAAATTTTGAAATTTGACCAGTTACATGGGAATTTTAAAACCAAATGAAATGGATATTAAAGTATATTCTCAGGCCAACATTAGCTACTTCAATCCATTGCCTTGTGATTCAATCAATTAAATGACCTTATTTTAATAAAAAAGTAAAAACAAAATAAAATTAAAAAAAAAAAATCAATGATTTTGTTAAAAAAATTCACTCATTAAAAGATAAGCAACTTCAAAGAGAGTCCTCGAGGATTATGGGCTCAAAAGCTTAAGCTTCATTAGTTTCATAAATCTGCCACTGCTTACAACTTGTCACTTTGCAGCAATGTTCCTTCTCAATTATCTCGATTTTATCCCAGAGAGAGTAACAAGTGTCCTTCTCTTTCGATATATGGTCTACCTTATCACATTTTTATCATCCCTTCTCTGATTTTAACTTTAATAGGCCAATTATTTCTCTTTTATACACTCTTCTATATTTGCTTGGAATGCAAGAAATTCAATTCGGTCTCAACAAAATATTAATGACTTTTCTCAGAATTATAGACAAAATAAGTAGTTTACTCAATGCAAAAACCAAACACTAAAAAGTTACATTAAAAGTAGAACAAATTTTAAAGTTGTCATATTCTTGTCTATTCCATAAATTTTCATAACTTGAGGGAAAAATTGGAATTGGATACATTTTTAGAATGGGAAGGGAGAAGAACAAGATACAAGGAGATAAGAGATGGCAATTGAAATTGCATTTAAATGTTTAAAGATTATAGCTATCAGGGGAGTATTTATATGTAAAGAAATTCCACAGGCAGGAAGTGCAAGAAAAGAAGCTGAGAGAGTAGAAGTTGTTATATTTGATTGGTTTCACAGTAAAATGGTGAGACCTAGTTGCCAGTGTAGTAGCTCAAATAAATTCAAGAATCTAAGGTCATCAGAGCAGAAGCTGTGAAAATATTTGTAGGAGAGACAAAGACTGGAGCTGAGCTACTAGGTCAGGATCACGCACACTGTAGACTCTCCTCTGGAATTTGTCAAAAACCCGGAGATGAATAACAGAGACACCTAACCAGATGTGACAGCAGTATTCAGTGCACAAGCAGATGGTAGGTTTGTAAATACACAAGATGGATTCAGATGAGAAAAACTTCTTAGTCCAACACAGTGAACTGACCTACCTAGCAGTAGATTTAGCTGTTGATTCAATGTAATCATTCCACTTAACATGATCTTACTGAAAACAAGCAAAACAATCACTTTATATCAATTCTAAAGCTGTTTACTGATCTTGTTAAAAATGTCAATCAATGAAGATTTTTAATATTTGTCTATATTTTTGAGATGAGGTAGTATTTACAGTATTCAGACTATTCTCCTCATCTTTGTTGCCATTTGTTTGATGTTTCGGCCGTTGTATGCTCTAGACTTCTTCAGGTGCGAGGAATTTTGAACCGAACCCTTTATTACAATCACTAGGGTATATGAACTCTAACCAACACCTATATCCACAGGGTCATGTGTCCTTAAGGACAAGAACAACTGAACTTTTGGGACTTATAAACCTAATGTCCAGTAACCCTTTTTTACCGAAGTTCATATTGCAATTTTTTTATATTAATGGTTTTCTCCAGTATTTTTTTTTTTACAAGAGTTCATATTGCAATTTTTGACACTACTGAATCCCATATTGTGTTCATCTCTTTGCTTGGTTGGCTTAGATTTTTGAAGCCTAGCATATGTACTGATTCTTTAAGTTTAAATGCCTAGTGCCTTGACGACATGAATTTAAGTGAAGGAGGCATTCCAGAAGCTGAGTAGAGTACTGAGGTAAGAAAATTTTGCTGGAACAAAGAGTGTACTGAATTGTTATGTGAGGTCTGTTCTTCGATATGGTAGTAAATACGAGACAATCTCCTAAAAGATGACAGAGAGACTAGAAGCAACTAAAATGTTGTTCTACAGAAGTATGCTGAGAATACTATGGTCCAATCATGGGAGCAACGATGAGGTTTTGGAGAGGATGGAAATGAAAAGGAAACTTATACTTATCAGGAAGAGACAACTGAAGTTTCTGAGATGTAATGAGAAAGGAGAGCTAAGAAAATGATACTCACAGGGCAGACAGAGGGGAAAGCAATGATTTGCATGGGCAAATGGATGCTGGACAAGCAATGTATACTTGCATGAGTAAATGGATGCTGGATAAGGGTTTGTGGGGGGTAACAAGAAAAAGTGTGCTGAGCTACAAGGGATAGGGAGATGTGAAAGGCCATGATCACTTATGTATTGAAGGAATATGGGAAACATAGATGATCTCCACAATTTCGTATTACAGATCTAAACAATGTTGGTCGCCTTACAAGCTTACTAAGTGGGTTACATACTGTTACCCTCTACTCCTTTTGGTTTCAGTATGCCATCCGAGTGTCAAATTCTCCGTGACTTCCTTCCTTAATATATGTCCCAGAAATTACATTCTAAGTATAATTGTATTTTTGTTGCTCTTTTTCTGAATACTTCTTTATTGCTCCCATGTTCTGTCCATGGTATTCTCAGCATCTATCAGTAGAACTGCATCTATTTCCTCAAGTCTCATCTTCAGCTGGGTGGAAAATTGCGCAATACTCACTGCTATAAAAGAGAACTGATAACCCATAGCCAGTGGTAATTGTGGAACTCTGAAAGTGGGTGGGGTGACACTTTGAGCCTGAGATTTTTTTAAGGAGGAGCAGGGGCAAACTCAAGCAGCGTCTTTATTTCATTACTACATCAATATCGTATACATTACTTAGGAATGAGTTTGTGTATAAGTACATTACTGCAATAAATTTAACAAAATAACTTTCCAATCATAGTAGTGGAGTTCTAATCTATTCTTGCTCTCTTTTCCATTCTCATGCTATTGGAACACAAGAGAGGTTAATTTCAAAACAAAATCAAAAGGTTAATACTAATGCCAATACTAGCAGAATAATGTGATCTGTCTGTTCTGATTTTTCAAAAAAATTTAAAAAGAAGATGCAGAGGGAAAGTGCTGAAGATCAAATCTTAACAAAATCAGTTACTGATCAGTTTCATAAATTTTTTGATGCTTATTAAAGTGATGTGGGCCAAGAGAGGGGCAAACCAAAATTCGGTGGGGGGTGCCTTGGCTCTATCTGGCACCCCCATAGAATCATCATTGCCCATAACAGTTCAGCATTCTTTTCTTTTTAATGAAATTTTCCTGTTTTTTTTCTTCATTTTTTTAAACATTATCTTTTACTATTGGATATGTCTTCAGATTAAAACAAAATGTCTTCAGATCATTTCAGATTATTACTGTGTTGCTTTTTTTTTATCTTCTGTTAATACATTTCCCAGATTTCTGGGAAATTTCTGTTTTGTATCTTGAGCTGTCTTCTGGAAATCTTGAACAGCTTTGAAGAATATTTCAAGTCATGACTTCCAAACTTAATTTCTTTTCTTGTATGAGAACATTTCTCTACCAGGAATTTATTTTAAAATCTTCAGTTTTTATTTTACAGAAATCTTATTTCTCTACTCCTTATGCGAAGATAATTACTAAAAGGATCACCAATATGAACCACAATGACTATATTATATTCACTTAACTTTCACTAATAAACACAAGTGGCATAGTATGACTTGATACTAAAGTATAACTTGCAGGAATTGTTGAAGGGCTTTTGTGAAATTTCAAGAAATTAAATCCTGTAAATAAAATTGCTTTTATTAGTTAAATGCTGGACTCAATGTAAATCAAATATTATATTTTTCAACAACTTAACCTCTTCACCAAAAATCTGCTCTGAATAGTAAAATAAAAAATGCAATAAAACTATGGCACTATTTAATTAGATATAAACTTTTAATTACTTTAATAAATAAATTAAGGACATTATAGTCTGAAGAATTTTTTTTTTGATTTATCATGAAATTTTAGGCTTGTTTTCCTTTTTTAATTATAATAATATGTTTCACGGTTTCTTCTCCCTACAAGAAAAAAGTTTGGACAATTTTGTCAATTCTTCTCACACTTATCTCACATCTGTTTAGCTGTCATAATATGTCAAATACAGGAAAAGGTCAGAAAGATCGACACTGAGTTTAAGAAATAGTTTTATTCAAAATTTCATGCTATACATAGGTAATATAGTAAATGTTCGTTTTAGGTACTGACAGCTTTTCCCCCTTCAAATTTATCCAAAAGAGCATTATTTCTGTGCAAATGTATATGCTGAACTCAAATCAACAATTAGTTATTGAAGAAATTTACCTTTTTTTGCTCTGAAAGTCCATAAAAAAAACGAACTATATCTTGCACTTTTTCTCTCCTGTTACTCTCACAAAGTCATGTAATTAACTGCAGATTGATATTCTACGTAGGCAGATTTTTTTGTCGAATTTTGGCCAATTTTCTTCCTTTACTGAAACCTCCAGGGATGTACTTCCTGTTATGAGAGTAAGAATGCATAGAAATACAATCGTGCATTAGCTTTAATTTCCGGAAGTACATCGCCGGAAGTATCAGTAAATGAAGAAAAATCAACAAAAAATCTGCCAAAATTCGTTCAAATACGCAGTACGCCATTCTGCAAACCGATGCTTTCATCCCTGTCAGGAAATTTCTGCTTAAATCCCATTCATCTCCCTGGTTCTTGCCTGCTTGCTTGGCTGCCATTGCCCACCGGAATCACTTCTTCCGGCTTTATCATAGCCACGCGTCGGACCAAAACAGGCGCCTTTTCACCTCAGCTCGTAATAAGTTTAAAAAGATACTTAACGAAGCTAAGATGCTGTTTGCTGCCAGAATGAAGCAGCACATAGCATCCTCTAAGTTCGGAGCCAAAGACTTCTGGCGCCTCTGTAAAAGCGTGTTCAACAAGAGTAAGTCCTCAATACCCCCACTAATCAACGAGTTTGAGGTCCTCACCTCCTTAGTGGATAAGGCTGAATGCTTTGCCTGTAGATTCTCCACCAATTCATGTCTGGATTCGTCTGGAGTCCAGACACCCGATTTCCCATCTAGAACTGAAGCCCAATTGAATGACGTCCACATCACACCCTTGCTGATTTCTAGCATAATATCAAAACTTGAACCTCACAAAGTGAGTGGTGGGGACAGAATCCCAATCATAGTCTTAAAGAAATGTGACCCTGAACTCTCCTCTGTCCTTTCTAAGCTCTACAACCTCTACCTATCTTCCTCCTGCTTTCCTGCCTATTGGAAGTCTTCTTCTGTGGTTCCAATATTCAAGAACACTGGTGAACCCTCGGACCCCGCAAATTACCGCCCTATCAGCCTTCTTCCGATCTTCGGCAAAATGTTCAAAGCTATTATCAATGCCGAGGTCGTTCAGCATCTCACAGCCCACAAGATCCTATCAGACAAACAGTATGGCTTCCGATTCACCAGGTCTACTGCTGATATGCTAACGACCATCACCGAGTATATATACCAGGCTCTCGACAAGAATGGTGAAGCCCGAACTGTCATCCTGGATATCTCTAAAGCATTCGACAGAGTATGGCATGCCAGCCTTCTACAGAAACTGCGAAGCGACGGCATTACTGGACTTTTGTTGGACTTAATCCAGTCATTCCTCTCCAACCGCACACTGAAGGTGGTTTTAAACGGACATGCCTCCCAGAACTACCCTACAAATGCGGGTGTCTCCCAAGGCTCTATCCTAGGTCCTACGCTCTTTCTAATCTACATCAATGATCTCCCCGATGCCATAAGATCACAAGTAGGCATGTACGCCGACGATACCACAGTATACGCTTGCCTCGATCAAAAATCTGATGTTGATGATAGGCGAACATCGCAGCTGAGCTTGAAAAGGACCTCCAATCCGTGGTGGATTGAGGTAGGAAATGGCTCGTAAAATTCAATTCTTCCAAAACGAAGCTGCTGTCAATTAACCACCACAGACAACTGCACCTCCCTCCCATTAGCATGGAACAGACATGCCTCCTGCATGGCCTGACACTCTCAGCGGACCTCAAGTGGAATGACTACGTCGAATCTATTGCTAAATCCGCTGCTATGAAAGTTGGCTCTCTGTGCAGGGCCCGGAAATTCTTTCCGCCTAAATCTATCCTGCACTTATACAAATCTACCATCCGCCCGTGTTTTGAATACTGATGCCACATCTGGTCGGGTGCCCCTACTATTCTCCTCAGGCTTCTTGACAAAATACAGCGAAGAATCTGTAACGTGATTGATGCCGACTTAGCTGACCGCCTGCAGTCACTCTCCCACCGGCGTGACGTGGCTTCCCTGTGCCTCTTCTATAAATACTTTCATGGCTTCTGCTCTGATGAACTTTAATCACAGGGTCACAATCTCACACCTATCTATATGAATATATATATGTGTGCACATACATATTCACACACACACACACACACAATTATTTTTCTGGTGCGAATAGAACAGTGCTTGATGTAATATAACAGAGCTATAAAGTATATAATATTAAATAGACAAATTAACCTATATCTATACCACCACTCGGAATTTCATGCACGATGCAATCAACAACAAAATTAAATATATAATGGCATTAGAAAAAAGTAACCACAACATAAACTTAGAATACTCAAATAAAAAAGGTAAAAATAAACCGAAACAACATGAACGTAAATGGTTTAACCCACTTTTTAGTTGTAGTGTTCAAAATAACATTGAAAGAGCTTTCCTAAATTTAATTCACAAGCATTTCAACCATTCTTCTAAATTACAAAAAAAAAAAAAAATTTCCAATCAAAACAATGTTAAGGTTAGTTATAGTTTTGTTAAGAACATCAACAAATGTAAATCACAATATAACAATAGAAAATTAAACAATCACGTGCAACCTGCAAAATAATGACTCTACTAAAAATAATTTTAACAGCTAAAAAAATATGACCTGCCCACTAAGCGGCCAGTATATGACTGAAAGTATAATTTACGGAGCTAGCATTCATTGCAATGGCAATGTTAAATTATATTCTGACTCTGCTGAAAACCAACGGAAATACTGATATTACAGACATAAATTAACTTAATAGTAAATACATTAAAAGCACTACTTCCTCTAAATATTTCTAGAAATGAAAAAAAAAATTATTATTTAGGATATCATCACAAAAACAAAATCTTATAATGGAAAAGAAGATAGATGTAATTCATTCCTTTTAGAAAATCTTCTGATCTCAAAACAATTAAATAACCATAATTTATTCAACAAAAGTAGTAAATAGATGACTACATGTAAACATAGAATTAAATATCTGTTCAATTATGTTGACCCAGATCAACATAGATTCTCCTATGGAGACATTTTTATGTTATTGCTATTTTTCTTCATTTTTATTAATGTTCTTTGTTTTCCCTTAAAATTGAAAACAGTAAGTTATCACTCTTGACCCAGAGGCACTAAATGTATAACCCCTGCCTTAAAAATATTCTACCTATTAATTAATTTTATCTTAGGTTTTAAGATTTTACTTTCCTATTTCACAATGAAGTCTTTAAAAAATCAAATTAAATTAGAAAATAGCATTCCAGCATTACAATATGTAACGACCATGAACAATGTGAGAACCAAAAATTCAAATCCCTAAAATTAGAGTTCATTATAAGCACCTGATAATTGTGAATGGAACTCAGAGTCATGCTATACATAAAGAATGAAATTATATATATATATATACATACACACACATACAGCTGAACAAAATTTTAAACTCAACAGAAATAAAGAAAAAATATACATTGTGTTTTAAGACTAACACTTTTTTGAGTAGGGCTTCAAAAACTGAAAATGAGGAAAGAACAAAGAAAAATTCAAAAAAACTTTTTTAGTAATAAACTGTAAAGATTTGAATATTGGCAAATTAGGCTAAATCCTAGTTGGATGTGCGTTGTGATACAGTGGACAAGAAACTGGAGAGCCAAGTTCAAATTCCAGATAAATTCATTAAATTCTCTTATGCACAAATACACTTGGGGAAAAGTATAAATCCATTGCTTCTCCCTCCAGCTATAGTTTAAATAGCAAGACAGATTGGGTTCTATAGCCTTGCTTGGCAACCAATCTACCACAGAAAGTAATGGCAACCTACTGCAGAAAAATCTTTTGCCCAGTCAGTCATGTCCCATTCAAGACATGACTGGCCAAGCGTGTATCATGTATGGCACTTAACTGACTGACTAGAAGGCCAAAAGTTTAAGACAGTATTAGAAAGAAGTTGTCAGGATTCATCATTGGCAGACACAATCTGAACAATATAAGATACACAGATGATGCAATTCTGATAGCAGACACAGAAAGAAAGCTAAAAGACCTCCTACAGAAAGTAGCTAAAAAAAGGCAAGAAGAAAGAAATACATATTAATTACAAGAAAACTGAATGCATGGTCATCAATATAAAGATAAGGATGAAATGCCAACTACAAGTTGGGGATACTGAAATCAGGCAGGTACAGAGTTTTAAATAACTGGGAAGTGTTCTAACAGTGGACAGAAAGTGCAACACTGAGATTCGAAGGGGTATTGGCATGGCCAAGGATGCACTCCAAAGGCTGAGTACAAAGAGACAGAAAAATTTAATTAGAAAGTAAGGAGAGAGTACTTGTTATATTATATCTGTCCTTCAATATGGAATCAAATGCTGGACAATCTCATCAAAAAAGAAGAAAAGACTTGAAGCAATGAAATGTTGCTCTCCAGAAGGATACTGAGGATACTATGGATCAGACATGTTAGCAACGAAGTTTTAGAAATGAAAATAGAAACAAATTTAACACCAGAAAAAAAAAACAGCTTAAGTTCCTGGGAAATGAGGAAGAAAGACTTACAGAGTCTGACACTAACAGGAGAGATAGAGGAAAAGAGAGACAGGGGAAAGCAATAGATGACATACTTGATGGGCTTGAGCAAATGGATGGCAGAACACGGCTTGGGAGGGGAAAGGCTATTAAGAGCCACAAGAGATGGAGAGATGCTGAAGGCCATGATCACCTTCATTCTGAAGTGACACAGCACACAAGAACATCAATGTGAAGCCCCTCAGTACTTACCCACCAAAAAATAAAAATAGAAAACACTTTCAAAAACCTCCAATTTCCTTATTATTTCATCTATAATGCTAACACAAAGGTAAATGAAGTATACAGCTACAGAAAGATAACTTTAACAACAATAAACCTAATAAAAGCAGATACATAATACTGCCTACCAATTCCATGAGAATAATTTAAAAAAAACAATCCATCCAATCTAAACATCAAAATAATTACAACCACATCCAAAACTATTATGGACATGAACACCTGCAATAATAATAATAAAAAAAAAAACACCTGCAACATTAATAAAAAAAATTGCCATAACTGTTTTTCATAATACATTGGGGAAACTTGAAGAAATTTAAAAGCCATATCTATGAACACAAAAAGTATCTTACGTAATCTTAATTTATTAAATGCATTAGTTATACATAGAAATAAATTTAACCACAACTAAAGAATGCCACACCTATTAAAAGAGAAAGTAACTTATTTTGCCTACCAGCTTGAGTACTCTAGAAAACTTAAAACATGGTTTGGCAGGATTTGAACCTGTGTCCTCCTTTGCAGAAAGAACTACAGTCTGGTCTAACCTGCTTGCCTACAAAGAGTTTCACAATAAAGTATGGATCTCTGTTACCTTTAAAGTGCATTCACTTGTTGAGATTTTTCTTGAAACCTACATTTTTTTTTCACCCCAAGCAAGACAGGACCAGCATTAGTGCACAGGGGGTTACTGAGAGGAAAGACTGGGTACAGGGAGTTTTAAGGAAAGAATACAAGATGGATAGAATTCAAGGAGATAGAAGATAGCAATAGATGTTGCATTTAAATTTTTGTAGATTGTAGCTATCAGGGAAGTAAATAAATGGAAGAGAGTTCCACATGCAGGAAGTACGAAAAAAGAAAATGTTGGAGTAGCAGATACAGTTACATTTAACGATTTCAACAGTAAAAGTGTGGAACCTAGATGCCAATCTAGTAGCATGCTTAAATTCATGTGGTTGGGCACCAGAGAAAAAAAAGCTTGTCAAAACAGTTGTCATGAAAATATTTGTGGAAAAGACAGAGGGAAGCCACGTCACATTTCTGAGAAAGTGATTAAAGTCGAGATACCATGTCAGGATCAATTACATTGCTGATCTTTCTTTGGATTTTGTCAAGAATCTCAAGATGAACAGCAAGAGCCCAGGACCAGATATGACAACAGTATTCAATGCACAGATGAATGGTAGATATATGATTCTGACAAGAAAAACTTGCTAGTCTGACACAGTCACCCAAATCTTTCTAGTATTAGATGAAGCTATAGATCCAGTGTAGTTGTTTTACTTCAGGTTGGTTAGAAAAGTGAGGCTAAGGAAGCGCAGTGTGTTGCTCTCCAGGAGACGAACATCATGTCCGTGAAAGAAGTGGTTAAAGGAAATTTGCTCATGTGTGTACCCAAAATGTTCGAGTTTGAGTTTTGTTTAATGGCATATAAACTTCTGTGGGTTATTGAATGCCAAAAAGGTAAGGTTTTAAGATATTTTTTAATGTTCAATTATAGTGAGAAGGTTGATTCTGTCAGATTTTGTTGAAATTTTTTTTATTATTTTTTTTTTAAATGTTTTATGGTAACAATCTTTTTCTTTCAAAAATGTATTGCTGGTAATATTTTTAATTCGAAAATGTATATTTTTTTAATAAAAGTTTATAAGAGTTTTGAAGGTCAAACTATTTGCCCATAGCTGGGACCCTAACAGGGTGCTACCACCCTGGGTCAGTGTGGACCTGGGAACAACAACAATTAAGAGGTCGTTCCATGATCCTCACAACCTTCCAATCAGAGGCCTTGCTGCTGGATGCAGTTTATTGTCATACCCAGGACCAGTACACAAAATGTAAACAAAGCAATTTCTAAAGAATAGATTTCATCTCTTAATATGAAATATTTTTATTCTTCAGATGTTATTTTTAGTAAATGCTCCATTTATTTTGAACAGTATTTCATCAACTGGCTTTCATACTCAAGAAAACTTCATCAAGAAAATATACTTTCCATTATCATTTAGTATGACAGAGCTCCAAACCATAAAGTACATGCAATTCAACAAATATCCAGCTGATAAAAATGTAAATGTATTAAGAGTTTGGCCAATATAAAATATCATTGAGCAAATATGGAAGGAAGTAAAGAGAACAATTTGTATAAAGAATTCACATAATGTTGAAGAATTATGGGATCACAGCCAGAGAGTTTGGAATCATATAACCATGACATTAATAAAAAATTTCTACATAACTCTTATGGCATATTAAACCATTATTCAAGGTAAAGAGAATCATACAATATACTAAAAATTACATTAGTATATAATGCAATATATATCTACTTCAAATCATTGACAGACATGGTTATGGTAATATTAGTCATTTCTCTACAAAGAAACATTTGACATTCATTGACCGAGTTGCCAGCTTTTAGTTGAAATTTATACAACTTCTCTCTTAAAACAACTTTCGAGGAAATTTTTTTTTCAAGTACAGTAACTATTATCATTCTTTCTAGAATATATGCGAAATTTCCATCCTAACCTTTTATTTGAAGTAGTGTGGTGTAATGAATCAGATTTGAAAAGACGGAGATGTTAAATATTTCTGATTCTATTTATTTTTTTTTATTTATTAACCTAGAGCACACCTTGTTTTTTGTTTTCTTTTTTTAATTTATTTTCTGAAATGATAACTAGAAACTTTTTTTCAACTGTAAAAGTCATATAAAGTAATTAATAATGGAAAAGAGAAAGAAAGACAGAGAAACATAAAAAGAAAGAGAATGAAAAAGAAAAACAAGATAACCAGGAAAAATAATGAGAGAGAAAAATATAGAGAAAGGCAAAGAAAAAGAAAATATAAAGAAAAAATATAAAGGAAATAAGAAAAAATAAACAATGCAAAAAATTAAGTTTTTTTTTTGTTTTGTTTTTATGGCATATCAACCTCGGCGGGTCATTTATTGCCAACTAAATTTTATTTATTTATTACTGACAATACCTTTTTTTTTCAACAATTTATTGTTGTTTTTTATATAAGTTTTTCTGTCTAGTAATACTTTTTCTTTTCGAGTATCAAGATTCATTGGGATTTGTTTTTAAGGGCAGGGTCCCCAAGTCCTACCCTGTTATTTTAACCCATAACTGGAGGGAGGGGACAGATTAATACCTTTCCCAAGGGTACCAGTGCTTAAGTGCCTTCCGAGCCGATATCCATTGCACCACAACACACATCTGTCACTAAATGCTTACAGCACCTGGTATTCCCAAGCGGTCACCCATCTAAGTACTGACCAGGCTCAATGTTGCTTAACTTCCGTGATCAAGCGAGAACTGATGTATTCCACGTGATAGGCCGTAGGCCCCAAAAAATAAAGAAAAAATTAAAGAATGGTAATATGGCCTTCTGTTTTTCAGCTTCAAATGCAAATTTAGGGGGCTGGAATTGCCCCATCACACCCCACCCCACCCCAGTGCTGTGGATGCTTAATAACATTAAATCTTACATCATTATGAATCTGATACCTCGAGGGATACTTATTTTATTCAATTCACCCGAGGCAAGGTAATAATGCCACTAAGATGGAAGGTACCCAATCCTAAACAGGAAACAAGGGATAAACTTCTACTCCTTCTCAAAAGACTGGGGAGGAGTGTGAACCAGACACAATTGTAAAGTTGAACATTGAGATTTCAATACCAATTGGGAAAACTATTTAAACCAATCTTAAAAGCATCAGATCAGAAATCATCCAGAGACGGACAGTTGGTATAATTTGCTCTGATATCTTAAGTTTCAAAGTTTAAGTTGAAATGTCTGCATCTTGAACAATAATGTATGATATTGAGATGTGCGAGTTATAATTCTATTTCAAACATTCACAAGTTTATTGAAAAAGAAAAAAAAAGCCTCCTTACAAAAGAAAAATAGAAATGAGTGAAAACAACAGTGGGAAGAAAAAGTCCATTACTTGTCAGCTTTTCTTTTCAAATCAACACCACAGCCACTTCCATGTAATTTGTGCTATGATGTGTAACAGTGACAAATCCACTGGACAACTGCCTATAATCTCTATATCCTCCTTCCACTCAATTACTGCAGAAACCACAGATTCAAATGTGTTTTTCTTCTCAGTCATTGGTCCATAAAGTTGGACACTTGGGCCAATAGCTAACAATTGCTGCTGCTGAATTTCCTGTTTAATTTTATTGATTCAGCTTTCTGAAGCTACCCTACTGTGTGTGTATTTGTTTTTATTTATGCAGGAAAAATCAGCAAGAGAGAGAAAATTTTATAGAAAATATTTAAAAGAAAAAATTAAATATAAAAGATAATCAATAAAAAAAATAAGCCCTGAACAAGCTGAGATAATCTTGCTCAGTAGGAATCCAATATCCTGTCTGTGCTTAAAATTTTGTTTCTTTTTCTCTGTATCCATTGCATCTTAGTGGCTTTATCACCTTGATATTATTTATATATATATATATATATATATATGCAGTAATTTTTGTTATAGTGTCTGATCAAAAAGTACAAAATGTGAAGCCACTTGCTATATATTGACCTTCAACTTTGTTGTACATAGATACTCAGTTATAACATTCATACTCACTTGTTGTTTAGAGCAGTTCTTGGAAGGAAAATGTGCAGAATGTGGTTGTCTCATTAAGCCATAGAAGTCCCATCTGTGACATTAGTTTGTGCAAGAATTATTGACCAAACATTTCCCAGGTCTGACAACCATAATCTTCCACAAATCTCGCCACTTCTATGAGAATGCAGCTGCTTGATATCCCCAAAAAGCAGTTTCCGGAATATTTTTTAAATATTGAAATGATGCTGAATAAAGTGGCATCAGAAAAGGACTTCTTTAAAAGAAAATGTGTCATAATTTTCTTTTTAAGGCATCCGACTTGATACTTTTTGATCAGATCCCATACATGTTTCATGGAATGTGACGAAGAAGGTAAATCCTATAAGTTTTTGTTCAGTTTTTTAATGTTCCCACACATTTTTGTTTATAAGCACAAATGTGTATAAAATTTTTCTTGTTCATTCAGTGTATGAAAACCACTTTTACAAACTTTGTGGGTGAGTTCCTCACACCAAAATAAGTACAAAAGTCCATCCAAACATGTCTGCAAATTCTTCATTTTTAAGATGTTAAGTTTAGCACAAGTTTACAGTAGATGGTGCTATAGACTAAGTTACATTAGTCATTTATGAACATTTGTAGCAACTGTCATCAATGTGTAACATATATAGTAGTGAGTTAACGGAGAAGTGTTCTGTTTAACAATGGCAGCATATACAGACGCCCACGTGAATGGTAATGGACACAAAGCTGTACAGCTGTATCAGATTGTGTTTCCAGACTGAAGACAGCCAAGTCAACCAACCTTTTCTGCTGTTTATCATTGTATTGCTGAGACACAATCTGTGGCAACACAAATTATGGATAAAAAAAGACTGACATTCACTCGTATACTTGACTATGAAGAACACATCTTACCATTTGTTAGATGATCCAGGAATTAGCATATGTCAAGTAGCCCTAGCATGTTGTACATCTCATAGTACCACTTGGAGGATACTTCAAGAGCAGCTTTTGTCTCCATGTTGTTTGCAGAGTCTTTCACCCCCTCGTCATGGGAGTACTTTTTCTGATGATATATTGCACAAACTGCAAATTCATTGTGTCTTTTCGTATTTGTTTATGGATGAGACAACTTTCAGAAGAGATGGAATAACAAATTTACACAATCAACATTTGTGGGTATATCAAATTCCTCATGGTACAATACCCGCTAGTCATCAGCATACAATAAATGTGTGGGCTGAAATTGTAGGTGACTGTCTGGTTGGCCCATATGTTCTGACAGCACGTTTTATAGAACCTGTCTACAGAGACTTTATTTAGAACACACTTCCAGACCTGCTAGAAGATGTATCTCTACTAATATAAAGATGCTGTATGATTGTTACCAGATATAATTTTAGGTATACTCCACTTTGACTTAACATCATTCAATTGTGCCTGTAGGTAAACAACCTACACATACTCAAGAAAACTAAAACAAACACACACACACACACACACAGTTCTCTTAATGAATAATTATGTCTGGAAACACATCTAGATATATGCTTATTTAGTTTGATATATTTGTGTGTACAGAATTGGTAGGAGAATTGACTAACTAAGCCTACGTTTAATAACTGTTCTAGCAATCTGATGAGAATTTTTTGAATAAAACTTGGCCATCTCTGTCACTGGTCTTTCGACAAATCTTCCCCTAAACTCACTGGCTGACCAACCGATCCAGCAGCAGCAGCAGCACTCTAATAGCAGCACCAGCAATCTTGTGGCAACAGCATCTAATTGTGTCCTTTTCAGGGCAAATCATATATATTGCTCAGTCTTTTCTTAAATGTTCTTTTCAGGATAAATTGATGCTGACGTTCCAGCCTGTTCACTTCTTGCAAGACGTTGATAACTATCCAGCCTGTGACATTCTTGCAAACAGATGATCATGTTCCAACCTGTACCATTCATTTCAATGAACAACTTTCCAGCATGCACCATTCCTGCCAGACGCTGACGACTTTCCAGCCTGTGTGTTTCACTCCAGACACTAACAATGTCCCTACATATAATGACGATTCAGAAGCTGGCCCTGTTGACAACCTATCTACCCATCCAACACAGCAGTGGCCTGGGTTATCAATAAAAGACTCATGTTTCTAGGCTCAATCAAGACAGCCTGTATTATAAGCAACCAAGATGAAAACAAGTGAATGGGAATGTGACTCATCCGTTAATGTGGCAATTTCACTCGCCAATCTTCCTACATACAATGAACAAAACACAAAGAACTGGTTTTTGATGTTAGAAGTGATTTTCTTGATATGAAGGATCACTTCGCAACAATCTTCAGTGGTTGACAAGGTGGCAGACATTCTGGAGAATGCCCCAGAGCATAAGCCATACTCCAGCCTCAAAAATTACATCCTAAAGTGAACTGGTTGTTCAGATGAAGACCTTCTGTGCGAGCTTTTCACAAACATAACCATGGGTAACAGAACTCAATTACACCTTCTTCAGTATATGAAAAGCAATCTAAAGAAGCATTCCTTTGCTGAATCTATGATGGGCAGCCTATGGATAAACAGGATACCAACCACAGTAATACAGCTATTAGCACCAAAGCAGAACACAACTCTGGACTAATTAGCAGACTCCACAGACTGTATCTGCACAAAATTGGTCCAGAGCATATATTCTGTACAGGACCATAGCAACATCCCCACAAGAACATAGACTGTAGCAGATTTACAGCACCAACCAGAAGATCTCAAGAAATTCCTCCATCCTCACACAAGAAATCCAACATCCTTCACTGATAATTGGCATCAGCAAAGATAGAGTACCAGAAGGGGTAGACAAGTTCACCCAGAATAATTTTGGTATACCACAAAAAATGCAGGGTACCCTGCAAACATGCACCAAAAAGAGGAAACCAGAGAAACTGAGCAACTGGAGGGTAAAAGTGACAAAACCTGCCAGTAGGGACATCCAATACCACCTATTGTATGGATAGGATAGACAAAACAATATAAAGTTTCCAGTGGACACAGGTGCTGCAATCATCATGATACCCTACAAGGACCAACACAACTGACAAGCATCACTGTATAATCTCCAGGCAATGAATAGCTCTATGATCAAGACATACGGGGTCAGGAACCTTACCCTCAACATCGGCATGAGACTCAAACTACCTGGACCTTCTCCCAGGTAGATGTCAAAACGCCAATACTGAGTGCAGATTTTTTATGAGGACCTTAGCAGACAACACGACTAATATTTTGGTCAAAGGTACCCTCTTAAAACACAACACCACTGGCGTCAGTGTAACAACGTCCCACAGACAAGAGTATGTTGATATTTCGAACAGGTACTTGGACATCATCAAACCATTCATGAGTACTGATCTGGCAAAACATAAAACACAAAACCACATAAAGACCAGTAGACAACCCACATTTTTTGACCCATGACACTCACTGCATAAGTTTAAATACGCCAAAAAAGGAATTCGATAAAATAACAAAAGATAACAAATTTAAAAAAATATGTCGATTACGAAAGACTGAAGGCTGCAACCACCCTTGGTTGATACCCAGTCCTGCATATCCAAATTTTTTGTGGCTGGACTACAGGGCACCCTTGTCTTTTCAAAAATCAATCTGACAGAAGCATATCACCAGATCCTCAAAACCACCGACAAAAATCAATCTGACAAAAGCATATCACCAAATCCTCAAAACCACTGACAAAATTCCAAAGACCACTGTTACCACTCCTTTCTGTCTTTTTGAATACACGAAAATGTCATTTGGTGTAAGGAATGTAGCTCAGATTTTTCAACAGAAGTGGCTGAAGAATTAATTAAGCTTAAGCTGAATAATTGGCCTCGCAATTTGATGACCACTTTTTGAATAAAACTTGGTCATCTTTGCCACTAATATTTTTGATTAATCTTCCAGGTTGAGCAATGTGCTTCCCCTACCCTCACTAGCTTACTGACCAATTCAGCAACAGCACTCCAGGACTAGCAGCAAACTTGTTACAACAGCATCCACTTTTAACTGTCTTTTTTTAGGACAAACTGACTACAACATTACAAACTATGCTGTTCCTGCCGATGTTAACAACTATTCGAACTGTAACATTCCTGTCAATTGATGACTATATTCCAGCCTGTGCCATTCATTCCAAAGGACGACATACAAGCACATGCAGTTCCTGCAAGATACTGATGACGTCAGCCTGTGCGTTTCATACCAGATGCTAACAACATCCCCACACACCACAATTCACAAGCTGACACTGACAACGACCTAATTACCAACCAACCTACCCATCTGATGCCTCAGAAGCGTGCTCTATCAATAAGAGACTAGTGTTTCCTCAAAAGAAACTGTATTACTTCACTACAAATTGAAATTTGGCATTAATTTAAACCACTGACCTTGATATTTTTTGCCTTGGCTTGTAAATAGCTTTTCTTGATCTGCTTGTTGGGTTTCATATCCTCATTACCCCTGCAATAATTCGTAGTGTTTGAATAAACATCTTTTTAAGAATTAATTTTAATATTGTCTATCATGACCAGCAATTCTTTTAAGGGTTATACTCCAGGTTTTCAATTTTGTTTTCAGATTCCAGTGAAGCAATCACCGTAATCACAGCAATCACAGTATCTTCAAAATTGTCTTTATGTTTTTATATCAATCTGGAGAAGCCATCTAAGTGTTCTAATTTTCTTGCCAATAGGAATTCTATCTTGAAATCATAGTACAATAAAATCATAGCCCAACACTGTAGTCTGTTTGCAGTCTGAGTAAGAATCCCTTTCTTAGAATCAAATATACTTCATAATAGTACATTTTCTAAGCACTGCTTAGATGTAGCACGAGGTTCTAGTGAGACAAGTTTGTTAACCATTACACTACACCAAGGTGCACACAAATATACTTAATAATAGATGATCAGTTTGTTGTATGATCTTTTCTTCCTCATATCATACTGTCAAATTTTTTAACATAAAAAATTACAGTTTCTTTTTCAATTTGACTGTCATTTTACTATATGTGTTAAACATCTTGAAAATGTGAAAAACTGCTTTTACTGTACAGTCTTCAAATTTATGGCCTATTACAACTTTTATGCTGTATTTGCTTGCATTCAATAATATTATCTATTGCTGCTGGTTGTAATGTGTTGGCAATAACTTTGAAGTTGGAAGACTTTTTGTTTTTTTCTTTTTTTAATTCCTTCAAAAGGTTTTTGACATTCTGCTGACAAATTCCATTTTGTACCTGATGTAATGAATATATAATGAACATGGACACACCTTGGTTCCCCCTCACTGTAATGGGATTGGCTGGTATCAGCCATATATATATAGACAAAGGCTAGGACGTCAATAGAGTGAGTGAGAAAGATCTAGAGATCTATCACCAGAGGTCTACTGACTATGTCTGCGTCTCAGTACACTGCATATGATGATTATGACTACGGATTAGATTTGTCTACTGGATTACAGTTGTCTTAACCACTTAACAATATTGTATTAATATATAACCCTTTCCAGAACATATCAGTACCCATCCTGAATAAATTTTTCAGAGGCACTTGCAATTTGTACCTATCTGAATTATCAGTTTAGTGCCATACATGATACATGCTTGGGCAATCATGTCTCGAAAGAGACATGACTGACTGGGCAAAAGATTATCCCGCAGTAGGTTGCCATTGCTTTCTGCGGTAGACTGGTTGCCGACCAAGGCTATAGAACCCAATCTGACCTATTATTTAACCCATAACTGGAGGGAAAAGAGGGATTAATACCTTTCCCAAGAATATTTGCGCATAAGTGAATGCAAGGAATACGACCGGAATTTGATCTCGGCTCACGAATTTCTTGTTCCGAGCCAATATCCATTGCACCACGACACATATCCGGCATATAAATATTCTAATAATTTGCTCAACGAAGAAATGTTTTTAGGGTCGCTAATTTTGTTGGAGGAGGTATGTTATTAATGTCACTTGCTCTAGTGAGATTTCATCATCTCTTTTTTGCGGATTAAGTGACCTAAATATTTAATTTATTCATAAAGTACTGCCATTTCTACTCACTGATTTTAGGCCGATAATCATGCAGTCTGTGAAATGCTTGCTAAATCAGTTTTACATGCTGTATTTTTGTAACACTCTTAATAAGTATATCATCTAAGTAAGTGACAGCACTGTTTTGTCCAACCAAGAATGTATTCATCATACGCTGGAAAATACCTGGGGTTACTTGCACACCGAAAGGCAATCTTCTGAACTTGTAGAGTGCTTTATGCATATTTATAGTCCAATATTTCTGGCATTCCACATCCATTTCAATTTAAACATATACCCCAGAAAAGGTAAATTAAAAAAAAAAAAATTATTACCATTTAATTTAACAAATATATTAGAGTTAGTACAGGACATACATGTGGGCGGAGGTAGTCATTCTACTCAGTCAAAAAATCAACACATGAACAAATCTTTTTTTTTTTTTCTAATATAAACTGCTGATGTGACCTACTCTGAATAATCTATTTTTCAATAACTCCTTGGTTTTCTAACCAATCAAGTTTGATGTTAACAGACTCCAATACAGCAAAGGGCATCTTCCTTTTAGGCTTAAAAAAGGGTAATCTTAGAATTATTTCAAACTTTTGTTCTTATCTTGGTTATTATAGGTGTTACAATAGACACAACATTTTGACAAAGTACTCTCTTGTCATCATCAGGTGTCCATAGATTGGCTAATGTGAATTATCTCATTGATTATTACGAAATATCCTGTTTGTGGTGCAGTGGATATCGACTGAAAACAACAACTTGAGGAGGCGAGTTCAAATTCAACGAAGATGAGAACAAAAGTTTGAAATAATTAAAATAACAAAATTTATTGAAAATTACTCCTCTCAGAAAGAAATACAAATTAAAAACTGGTATCAGATTTTCTCTTAATCTTTAAAAATTCCTTTGACTTTGTATACTACCATGAGAAAAGACTGGCATATTTTTTTAGTTTATTCAATGTTTCTTTAGCTATAGCATTTTCTGATGAACAATTTTTTACAGAATTAATTTCTCAGCCAATTTCATAGTTCAAATAATTCTAGACAATTGACACCTAGTAAATTAGAGATAGAATTTTTTAATGTATAAACATCTGCTCTTTTAGTTTTATCAACAAGAGTGATGTTATACATAATTTTCCCAAGAAAAATTAATTTCTTGTCTGATATTTGTCTTGCAACTTTGTCAGTTTTTTCAAGCTTTGAACTTGCCAATTCAGTTTCAAGTTTGTCCATCAATAATTGTAATATTGCTGCCAGTGTCTAATTGAAATCTCACTGTAGTGTTATTCCTTTTTAGTGTCACAAATTTTCTATCATTTGAAGTTTCCAGCCTTTTAACTGGTAGCACTACTTTCAGCAAGTTAATTTGTGTATTTCTTTTAATTTTTGAGTTCCAGTAACTTTGTTTGTGACCTTTTCTCTTCCAATTAAAACACTTTTTGGTAAAATTTTTTAAAGGAATAGTTTCTTCTTAAATGGAGCATACCACAGTCATATCATTGGTTAAGTTTGATATCATCTTTATTTTAGATTTTTGTTTTTGATATGATTGTTTCTATTCCAACTATTGGTATTTCTGATATGCAGTTTTGTTCATTGTATCAAGCCTCAAATTTTCTGGCACTTTTCAGCAACAGTCTGTAACATTAACTTTGAAACCTGTTCAAGTTATATATGGATTTGAGAGTGTATTTCTGTATCATTGCTTAATGTAAAAGTTTTAACGAAGAGTAGACATTTACACACTTACGGTTGACTTTGTCAGCATATGTGACAAAAATCTTCATTTTCCTTAGTATAGTTCATGCACCATCAATGCGTATAAAAAAAGTGAATTCTTTTCATCAAAAATTTTTTATAATATTTCTTTTTTGAACTATTCAGCAAAATGAAATTCAGATATTTTCCATGTTCAATGGGGCACAATTTTTCTAACAGAAAACAGACTTTATTTTCATCAGATCATCCTTGACATTTTTCTCTAAAAGTTGCCTTGTACTTTCTAAAGTACAAGAGGAATGTAATGCTTTCTTCTGGGACAGAATTAAATTCACTAATTGAGTTAGCAATTGTGTCCAGCAAAAATAAAATTGGTGTATTGCTTTTTGCTTGCTTGCTTTTCCAGGATTGCCTTCTTTATCAATCAACTCCCACTGTATTTCTTGTAGTAATTTATGAATAATAATCTTCAATTCTTCCATAGTGTATTATTTTTGTACAACTAGCCTTTAACTAGAAAGAAAAAAAAAATTTTTTCCTAATAGAAGTATATCATACACCCTTGGAATTCATCATTACCTTTCGTTTTGCCCTATGAATATACATTTTCTTTTACATGTGAATTCAAATCCACAACAATACTGCTATGTCTTCATTCCCTTGAATGAATATAACACAATCATGAAATATGTTGTTTTGATTCAACTTAGTCTTACTGAATTCTGTAGTAATGATATAAAGCTCACTTTCGTACAATTCACAACATAAGTATATGTGCTATTTGGATGAGTTCAAGTCACATTCTAGAGAGGTGTGTTCATCTCCACAACACAAATACACCTTATTTTTTATATATATATATATATATATAGAGAGAGAGAGAGAGAGAGAGAGAGAGAGAGAAAGATTAATGAACATTTTAATCCAACATTACTTCTTATTTCTAAATAAACATGTTTGATTAGACATCTTTTTTATTTTTAAATAATCAAATTAATATCTACCAGCTTAGAAAACCTGTATTCCCTTTTTAATCTGATAAACCAGCTTCAGGCAAGGCACACTACCATTAAAATAAAGGAAAAAATACAGATAAATTGCTATCACTATTTCTAATAGGATAAGGATAGATATTGTAAACTGAAAGCAACACATACACACACACACATATATATATATATATATATATATATGAAGAGGTGCAAACTTTTATTGTACACTTAAAGTTATACGAGCAATATGTCATGTCACTTTCATTTTTAAAATACTTATCTAATTGTTAGAACGGATGAGTCATGAATTGAACTAGCCAGGAACAGGCTTGCTACTGATGACCAATCTCCATCTTCACCATTGTGCCAAAAGCCTTGTATTATGCTATATATATATATATATATATATATATATATATATATATATTTATTCCAGTGGGTTAAGCGCCATATGTGATACGTGCATGCGCGATAATGTCTTGAAAACGACATGACTGACTTGGTATAATTTTTCCAAAAATAGGTTACCAACCAAGGCTACAGAATCCAATCTGTTCTACTATTTAACTGATAGATGGAGAAAGAAGAGACACAGTAATAATTTTCCTGAGAGTATTTGCACATAAGTGAACACATTAACTTCAACTGGATTGAGTTCTATAGCCTTGGTTGGCAACCACTCTGCCACAAAAAGTAATGGCAACCTACTGTGGGAAAATCTTTTGCCCAGTCAGTCATGTCTCTTTTGAGACAGGTATGCCTAAACATCTATCACAAATGGCACTTAAGTGATTTTATATATATTTAAAGACTCATTAATCAACCATATTAACTACTCACTTTCTTCAAAATTCTAACGGTCAATCCACAAGACTTGTTCCCTTATCACTAACCCCCACCAACATCCCACACACAACTAACCAAATATAAGGAAAGAGGCTTTCCATTCCTAGCCATGCCACCTGATGAGACATTGAAGTTTCAATGTCGAAACAAATGTACCATTTCTAGTGGATATATAAAA
>JBBBDQ010001360.1:110000-390000 GCA_037127315.1 Ascarosepion bandense | reverse complement strand
TTAAAGATAATCTTCAATCTATACAAGGTCCAATAGCTAATCAAGGTAGAGGGCTATAATAGACTTGCATGTCATGGTTGTAGGGCTCAGAAAAATGTCCTCTTGGGTGTTGGTTCTATAAACCAACATTTTATAGGAAGAAGCTGCTCAAGTGTAAACGACATTTCATCAGTGGAATATGAAGAGAATGAGGGAAGTTCACTATAATATGTGTGGCACGGTGGGTCCAAGCCATGAAGGTTAGAACTGGCAAATCTAAGGAACCTAATTTGTGGGAACACTTTCCATGGAAATTACAAGAGTAGCAAGGATCATACAAAGTTTTCTTTGCAGAAAAGGGGTTGTAGTGGCAGAGGGGATAATTTGTCACCCACAAAGATGCAGTGACACTTTGGGACCCAAACGAAAATGGAAAGTGAAGACCAACCAGCTCCTACTCATATTTAGCAGTTGTACTCCATTGTTGACTTGATCTAGTTCTTGTAAAGGTAAAGGATATTAGAAGTTCGGTACTCAAGTGGTTCAGGGAACCAACCGTTTTTCTGGCATCTTTAACAATGAATCATATGTACAAGTTCCACTTTAGGTCGGGGCTAAGATTAACCCTCTAGGGCCATTCGTATCATATTTGATACAGTATGAAAACAAGCCTTGAAAGAAATATTTTCCTGAAAAATTTTTTAAGAGAAATATTTTATAAATTTCAAATGAAAGCAGTACTGACTGTTCAGTCAATGAATACCAAATGTTTCCTTATAGGGAAATACTGTATAAAATATGATACGAATGGCCCTAGAGGGTTAAGTCCCAAAAGTCTCACTGAGAGTATATCCGTTCATCACAATAGGCAAAAACTCACAGTTCACTTTGTGAGGATAGAACGTTACTAGTTTGGTTTTCAAACCATGGAATATGCTCAAGCCATTTTTTTCATCCAGTGAGCTGTTAGAGTTAGATTATAGGAGAGATCAACTGCCAGGCTCTAGTTACTTAAAGTTTTGGAGATTCGCCCATATACTGTTGTATCATCAGCATAGATATTCACAAAAGATTCAAGGATAAAATTAAACACAAAAAGAGAAACACATAAGAAAAAGATGAAGATACATACATTTTTTAGTGGTGAACTTGGAGCTCTATTATGCAAACCTGACGGCTGTGCAGGTAGTTGGCTATTTCCAAAAAGTATCTCATCAAAATTTTGGGATAGTATTTTAGGCTCTTCAAAATTGTCAACAGTGCTAAGATAAATTCAACAAATAATTTAAATTCTTAGACAAAATATCTTTGGATTGATACAAATTACAACCTAGAATCCTTAAGCTAAGGAATATATTCCTGCAAGACAATGTTTTTTACATTCTGCAAATTAGACTATCGCCTGCATTGCCCCCAAAAGTAAACACCACCAAATAAATGAAACGACAACCTCCAGCCTATCCAGATATTAATTAAATATTTAACTTGAATCTAACATTAAACATGATGCATGTGAAAATTAAACGCAATATTCAAGCAAAGAAAAATGCTTGAAGGTGAGAAAAGATTCTTCAAGTTACATTAAAGTTGAAAGAGTAAAAATGAAAAAATTCAACAAATAAGTAACTGGAAAGTTAGAAAGTCAAGAAGCTGATATTACATAAATAATAATTAAAATGATTAAAATAATTAAAAATAATAATTAAAATGATTAAAATAATTAAAAATAATAATTAAAATGATTAAAATAATTAAAAATAATAATTAAAATGTAAAGTCAATAGTCATCTCTTGTCTCACTAACTTACATCCTCTCTCTCATGCTTTTTTCTTCATCCACCCAACTCTCATCAGTATTCTCTTCCTTCTCCTACTCTCTTCCTGATACTCCCTGCAACCTCTCACTCCTCCTCATAACATTCCTCCTATGTAGCCCCCTGCACAACAGTGGCAGTAAAATGCCTTGCTTGAAGCAACACAATTAATAAAAATAAAAATAATAAAAATAAAGTGCTGCAAAACAGATAAAGTTTGTTAGAAACAAAGAAGAGTGGCGTATTGCAATCTCCCCAAGGATACAGTGAAAAGTAGGCCAAACAGAAATGTGTTTCTACAGATGGGTATTGAGAATTCTATAGACAGAACAAGTAAACAATGAAGAGGACTTCATGAAAATGGCAATTTGTGGTCCAGTGGATATCGGCTCGGAGCGAAAAATCGGGGAGCCGAGTTCGAATTCCAGCTGAATTCGTTGCCTTCCCTTACGCACAAATACCCTTAGGAAAGGTATTAATCCGTCTATTCAAGTTATGGGTTAAATAACAGAACAGATTGGGTTCTATAGCCTTGGCTGGCAACCAGTCTACCGCAGAAAGCAATGGCAACCTACTGCGGGATAATCTTCTGCCCAGTCAGTCATGTCTCTTTCGAGACATGATCGCCCAAGCGTGTATAACGTATGGCACTTAACTGACTGATGCTCAAAATCTAGAAGAAGTAGCTGAAACTCTTTGGAGACATGAAGAAAAATGCTTTAAGGCTTAACTCTGACAGGACATACTGAGAGCAAGAGAGTCAGGGAAACAAGCCAACTACCCCTAATGAACTTGTGTGAATAAATGTATAGGGCAATGGGGGTTGGATCCTTAGCAAATGAAAAAAAAAACCTGCTAATAGACCAGAAAGAACTTATGGAGAGTCATAATCATACAGATTCTCAAGAGATGGGGTATACAGAAAAATCTAAGCTCTTGGGTTATTCAAAACTTTTGCATTTATTTAATAATGAAAATATATGTTGAATTTAATTTGTTTGCACAATATAACCTGATAGCCACTAAAAAAGTCATTAATGTTTTTAATAATCACAGACATTATATAGGTAAAGCTAACATATGCTGTACATATGATTAAATCATTAAAATTTTGCCAACATTACTTCATTAACACCAATTTCATTCAGAAAACATTAATATGAACAATAAAATCTTATTCAGTACATAAAACAAAAATTTAAACACACACAATATATATATATATATATATATATATATATATATATATATATATATAAAAGAAAAAATTAAGGCAGACATGTTATTTCATGGTAAATCGGAAGTGTAGGCCTATTTCAGGCGAACCATCATTGTTTGTACATGTGTAAAATCTTCTGTACAATAAAGACAGAAGCTGATGATGGTTTGCCTGAAATAGGCCTACACATCCGATTTACCCTGAAATAGCATGTCTGCCTTAATTTTTTTCTTATATTTGCTCTATATGTATTTATATACATATATATTTAGAGCTCTTTTAGAGAGCTATCCTACCACTGTATGTACAGGATACTCCTTTGGATTCTTCTATATCTTCTATATCTACACCGCATGCTTATATATATATATATAGTTTTAAGTCGTGATGGTTTTAGGCATCAACGTTGTAGCTTTTTTAGTATTTATACTGATAAAAGGTATTTTGCAAAGCAGGTTCTTTATCGCAAAGTTCTCAATATTGTGATAAAAATCAAGTTGATAGTTTAGTGCAAAGAATTTGTCACTTTAACTGAGCAGGTTCATGCCAACTTCAAAGTTTTATGAGGACACCTCTGTCATTCATCAGGGCAGGGTTTTTTCCATAAAGTTTTTTTTTTTATGAACACATAATATAATGTGTCCTCGTAAAGCTTTGAAGTCAACATGAACCTACTCAGTTAAAGTGATAACTTCTTTTCACTTTATATATATTTGGGAAGCAACATTTCATTTAAACATGTTTCATTGAATATGACAGATGAGGAAAATTTGATTTATTTTTTATTCAGTTTTAGCAGCAGCCTTAAATTTTTTTGTTTAGTGCTTGTAAAAAGGCAGTAAAATTATTTACATTGTCCCAAACACTTTCAACTACTCCTTTAACCATTTTCAAGGATATTTGTTTTTGGGTGTTAATATCTCTTCTTGTGTGACTGTATCAGAAACATTTTTCTGCACTATGTGTGTGTATGTGTGTATATATATACATACATACATACAAAAAAAATTTATAAAAAGTACATATAGCTATTTAGATAAGCACACATACATAGAGATAGATATTAATATATAGTAAATTTATATAATATATAAAATTTGCCTGGTTGTCTGACATACATCTCGGGTGAGGATTCTATAAGCAAATTGTTCAATGGGTTGGTGCGATTAACTCTATATCCAAACTCAGTACTATTGTGAGCTGTTTTTATTGGGGTTTCATTCCTGTAGATGACTACACATTTCTAAACTAACACTTTGAAAGTAATGCCTCCAGTTTATCTCCCTAGAAAGAATAAGATTTAGGTAACAAAATAACACTGCTGGATACAGTGCTTTTGTTCTTTTTTTTTTTTAGAGCAAACAGTATTTTTCTACTCAATCACAAGCATTGGCTACATGGATTCCCCCCTCCCCCATCTATATAAACAAAACTGCTGTGCTAATAAAAAATCTGCCCCAAAAGAGTCGACTTTTTTTTTAAGACACATAACTATTGCATATATTAAAATGCTTTACCCAACACCAAACTGTGCTCATGTCCATTCTTTGGTCTTTGAAAACGTTTGCCAAACATTTATGAATGTTAGTGAGTGCAATTTTATACACAAAAGAATTCAGCAACATATTCAGATTTGTACACACTTTCCTGCTAGATCACATTTTGCCAGACTGCTTCCTGTAAGAAGGCAAACAAATATATTATGAATTATTTGTGGCAAGGCACAATCTCTCATCATACCTGTAACATCCACCTCTTATATGGATATCTGGTGTGTGTATGTGTAATACACATCAATATATATATATATATATATACATAGAGGGAGAGAGAGAGAGGTGAACATTATATTCATAAACATTTCCTATTTGTTCTTTATCTTATATATGCGTGTGTGAACAGATGCAGCTAAGATCTAAGACCATGCAGAGATTGTCTCCTCGTCTGCAGATATACAGATGTAATACTATTATTCAAAATAAAGAAGGAGACAAGATTATTATGCAATTATGATTCTAAGCCAATATATATCAACTGAGAAATTCAAGCTGTTCTGATCTTTTTTGAAGAATCAATAGCTGTCTGAAAATGTTGAACATCTTCAATGCCCAAATAAGGAAAATGGGTTTTCTCAAATTCAAATATAGCCAATCAGAAGTAATAAACAATGCGTCACATGACAGCAGGCTAAGACATTGATTAGCCAATACGAATTAGCTATAGATTAAAATAAAAATCATCATATAAGTAAAGATGAAATTGTTTTTGATAAAATTCAATTACAAGTAAAGTTTCAACATTTTCTTGTACACTAAGATGCATCTAGCAAACAAAACTCCTTTTATCATCTCTTACAGACTGATATAGAAGTGAGATGGAAGCATTTTATAATCCATTGTTGAGCATTACTACTGTGCTTGGGGTAGAGCTGCTCAAATCTTTATTTTCTAGCTTTAACAGGACTAAAATTCATTTATATAGTCTTGTTAATGAAGCCTTATTCTTTGCTTTAATTCCAGCTGAGGTTGTTTCATTCACTTTCACACAAATACCTTTGAAAAGTCAACTCTAACCAAGAAAAATGTACTCATTATAGAAATCACAGCAACAACACCTCTTGGTATCTTCAGGCAATTTACAATAACGTATTTTCGAATGTTTTCAAATGTAAAACAGCAGCAACACCTAATGTAGTGTGTCTATTGCCCTATACTACACAAAAGAATCTCCAGGATTAACCAACACACACACACACATATCTATATATATATATATATCTGTAAGTTCAGATCATATTTAAGGGGAATAGCTATTTCAACATGTCAGTTTGAGACATGCATTGTTAACCCTGTTCAATCAAAGAATGGAGAAACATTCTTATGCCAGAAGTAGAGGCTAGTAAAGGAAGGAGTGGGGGAATGTTAGTTACGATAGGGTTAAGCGGAGAGGAATTGTAATAGTAAATTCCCTTTTGGTAGTGGGAGGCATGTGATTTGACCCTTGGGTTAATAGTGGTAGGTAGGAGAGAAAAGGTTGCTGATTCACCAAATTTGAAAATCTAATTTATGTAAAAGGCAATTTCTATAATGAATAAATGGAAGGAGGAAATCATTATTGAAATTTAAATTTATTACAGTGATAACACATACTAATGATTTCTTTATGTTTATTCAGAAGTACATTCTGATATTGGAATTTCAAAATATTAATTTTTTCTGTTAAACATAAATTACATCTACCACCTAGGCTATTAGGAGTATGTGCCTATCAGTTTCCATTTTATCTGTGGATTTAGGTAATTTTCCTTTCATTCCCAGTATTTTCGAGAGAGAGCTGTTTGATACCTCAAATTAGGGTTAGTAAAGAGTGTCTGCGTATATAAAATCTGTTTCCAAATTACCCCCTAAATTTCAATGTAAATATATTTTTCCTTGTTTTTCTTAGGGTAAATGGTAGCTTGATAGATCGCATTTGTAGATCTACATTTAGCTTCAACTGGACAGTTTTCTCTGGATCTACAATTACAGGTGAGTATAATCCTTTATTTTGTATTGGGTTCACTGAACTTCTTCAAAATTTGGTTATTGTGGGAGTTAATAATGTTGTAGATATTAGTACAAGAATAACTAATCTTAATCATTTTCCTAGTGAATATTTTACTTAGGGGGTTGTCATAAAAATGTTTACTTATTAATTTAAAAACGGTCTTCCCAATGTTAACAGCTGATAGTCTACAGAAGTGGTAGGGTTGAATCATATAATCTTCTTTTTCTTAAGCTTTCCTTTAGTCTTTTGCTATTCAGACCTACTAGTGTGTGCTTAAAAAGTTAATTAATCTTTCTCCCCACTACCCTGGAGGGTCATTTCATATAGTTTTTTTTGTTGTTCCTAAAGATTATGTTAGAAGATATTCAGCTAATTCTAGTATTAACTGTCCTCAGTATAAACCATCTTACAAACCTTAGATGATTGTCTTTAAGTAACTCCTCCATAATTTTGAAATTTTTGGTTGTTTAAAAAATTCCAGTTGTGCATTCGTAAAAATCCCTGTTGTACGTTTGAAAACACAGAAAATTCAGTTATTGTAAATCGCCTAAAGATACCAAGAGTTTGAAACCTAAGCTGTGGAAATAACTCATTTCCAAATGAAAAATATTCAAAAGCTTTACAATAGATATGTAATGAGAACTTTTTAATACAACTGTTTACGGGTCTAATTTAATTATGACCAAAAACTGATTTACAACAATTACACACACACACACACATACATACATACATACATGTTTGTGTGTGTGTTTGCTTACATTTAAATGACAAAGTGTGAGAACTTAACTTTTTATTCTAATTTTTCCAATTTTCAGAGATGTCATACGTTTAAATTATGGATAATCTCTCCAAATTTTCTGTTTTGTTCAAGTACTTTTGATTGTATCAGCCATTATGGGAGATGAGATTTTAACTACATCCTTGAAACATAAGAAATATACATTCAAATTCATATAACGTGAAGAAGTCTTTCTTGACTGCACTGAAAAATAATAATTTGTTTTACTATTATTTTTTATACACATATTAAATATTTCATACACACTTTAAAATACTACTTCCCATGATAAAAATATTTGTGCATATATATATATGCAAGTTTAATTAAAAACAAAGGACAAGGTGCTGTAGTCAGGTTTTTTTTTTCACATAATTTTTTCATGTGATCTTGTGGGGTTTTTTTTCTTTACAGTAGAATAAATTGTATAAAAAATGTCCAAATGTTTAATTATCCACACCATTTTCAGCTATATTTTGAGCCATTATCAATTTTCTAAACACAGCACAAAGTGGTCATGTTTGTGGTTGATATTGAGTTTTGGCTTTTTCTTCTTTATTGATCATGCTTCCATTATTCTTAATCTTTTTCTTTACACATGGATCATGCTATATTTTTTTTATTGACAACATACACTCTATATATATATGTATATATATATATATATATAAAATATGAGAAATTAGAAAGTTATAACTAAATCTAAACTTATTTATAAATGGAACTGTGTGTGTGTCCATTACCTATAGACTCCGAAACAGCTGAACCGATTTTCTTGAAAATTTACACAGTTGTACTATAAGCGTCTGTGAGTGTTCTTAGCTAGGTTTTATGTTGAGGTATCCCTGATAGATATCAAAAATCTATATTCGAAAAAATCAGGTTATAGAAGGAGTGATCCGATTTTGATCAAATTTGATATAGTCATAGACAAAGACAGAAGAAACGATATTCAGAAGTTTTAAGGTTGTAGTTCTTACAATAGTGCAGAAAATCGATTATATATATAAAAGGCAAGATGTTTGTGTGTGTGTCTGTTTATCTGTCTGTATGTCCTTTATACAAATCCACAATTTTTATCCAATTCTCACCAAACTTCACACAAATATTCTTCAGATTGAGTCTGAGCTCCAGGACCATGGATTAGTTTTAAAGCTTTCATTACACCCAAGTTACGACAGGCTATACTGCTAGTTATTATATAATACTCTAATATATTATGTTAAAAAAATTAGCTTTTCAACTTGTTGCTGTAAACCATAGGAAGCAAATGATAAGCAAATATCTCAAGTATCATAAGAAGTTAACATACTGACTATTCTTTTTATATGTATAACCAGTAATACCATAATTTTTGTGACTGGGTATTGTGGATTTTACAAGAAAGTGGAAATTACACTAGTATTTTATATTATGGCTAGTTGGAGCAAGTTGGAGCATGTTACTAAAAGGCATTATTTATTTGCAAGGTATATTCTAGAATGTGCGTTGTGGTACAGTGGATATGTGCGTTGTGGTACAGTGGATATCGGCTTGGAACGAGAAGCCGGGGAGCTGAGTTCAAATTCCAGTTGAATCCATTGTATTCACTTACACGCAAATACCCTTGGGAAAGGTATTAATCCATCTATTCCTTCCAGTTATGGGTTAAATAGCAGGACAGATTGGGTTCTATAGCTTTGGTCGGCAACCAGTCTACCGCAGAAAGCAATGGCAACCTACTGCGGGATAATCTTCTGCCCAGTCAGTCATGTCTCTTTTGAGAGATGATCGCCCAAGCGTGTTTCACGTATGGCACTTAACTGACTGATATTCTAGAAAAAAGTAAAATTTTCTTTCAGTCAGTTAAATATAATCTGAAAAATCTAGTTGGGCAATACCCTATCCCCACTTTTGCAAAATCAAACTATTATTCTTTTAATTTACAAAGGAACATGAGCTAAGATGGGAAGATATCTACTTGAAATGAGAAACCAAGATTGTTTTTATAAAACAACTCACTGCTTCCAGCTTGGTCAACCCAAAGCATGAAGAAAAGAAAATAGTTTTGACAAGTGATTGATTATGAACTCTTATCTATTTCTTCTCAGAAAAACACATTGCCTTCAGATTACTAAGAAGCTCTTTGTTAAGAAATTAAAGTATTTTTGATTTTTTTTTCCTCATTCAGAAGTTAACTGAATTTAAGGAGGAATCTGCCTTTTTACCTTGAAACAATAACCTCCTCTTACTTCTTAATGATGGGTTAAGGAACTTAATTTTAATCTTGACATAGAGCTTTGATAATTAGTTAATTCTAATGAAAAAGTAAAGTTAAAATAATAATCATAGTTGTATTTTGGTGTCAAATGCATTTTAACCTAGTCTGAATATGGAAGGAAGATTTCTGTCCACTCACTGTACTTCATAGTTTTCCCTGGTTAGTTTTAGTAATTTCTGTATTAACAAAAATATTTTAACCATAAGAATACAATTTTTCTTACCAAATTTATTTTTAATAAAGTTTTGTATTGAAATTTTAAATGAAGGGAATTATCAGAGTTTTCAACATAATTTCTTTCCTTAATTTAGTGGTGAATACTGGCATATAATTCCTGATTAAAATTCAGTGAATGATTGAATATGTCAGGTTATTGATTGACTGATTCATCTCTGTATATACAGTGTGCAGCAGAAATACCTACACCATAATGGTAAGTTATTATTTAGATGAAGACACCATTGCCACTAATGTCTTACCATTATGTGGGAAGTAGGTCTGCCATATACTGTATAATAAATAAACTTTACTATTTTCACTATATAAAATGCACTGAAAGTAAGGAAAGAAAGTGACTATTATTAGTTAGTAGATAAGGTTGACAGAACTAGACAATTATACAAATACATTGTCTATGATTTCTATAGAAATGCACTGATAATGATTTTACTGTAGAAATACATTATTGTCAATTATTAGGAAATCAAGTATGACTGACAGAACAAGGTCATTATGTATAGTGTAGCCATGACGTAAAAAATAAAGGCAATTATTGGAATGTTTTAACAGTGAGAGGCAATGAAACAAAAATCTTGAAGTAATGTACTGAAATTCAATAAAGCAGAGATAAAGAATTCACAACTACAATAGAGACCAATGAACCATTAACCTCTGTCTTTTATATTTTTCAGATGTTCAATGGTATCATTATTCCTGGTATTGTATTGTTTTTTTATTCAATATCTTTTCATGTTAAAAATTTGGTATGTTTAATATAACAGTGAAATGGAAATATCACTTGAAAGAATATGATTGACAACAAAGACAACAACAAAAAAGTTTATTTCAAGACCAAGTTGAAGCAAGAAATTCACTTTATAGATAAAAGTATCTAAGTGCTTCGCATGAAATACTTGAACCAATAAGATTGTAATAAGAAATGTAGACATAAAAGAGCTTCATTTTGCTCAAGAAGTAAGTATTTTTAAATGCAGAGAAATATTTTATTTGTATATATTATTAAAACAACTAAGGGTAGCAATAACTCATAAATTAAGTTGATTTACATTGTTTCTCATTAAAATCAGACAGGAAATATATAAAGAAATATACCTTGATAATTATTATATAGCTTAATATTTGAATTACTCTAGGAATTCATTGTAATGATTTTACAATAGAGATGCATTAGTGTCAGTGTTGAGAACTTGAGGCAAGCATTACAAACAGAATAAAGCTAGAATATACAGGGGGTGGACAAAATAATGAAAACAGCCTAGAATTTCAAGCAATTTATTTAAATATTGGGTAGGACTGCCTTTTAAAGTAATTACAGCTTGAATTCTGTGTGGGATCAAACAGTTTTCAATTCTTTCTATGATGATAGTGGAGGATATTGACTGCTCACTTGTTTTTCTGAAATTAACTATACATGTTCAATGATGTTGAAATCTGGGAAATGTGGTGGCCAGATAAGATGTTCTACTTCACTAGAATGTTCGTTGTACCATTCAACTACAATTTTAGCAGTATTATCATCCTGAATGATATACAATTTCCTCTGGAAACAATTCCTGAAATATAGGATGAAGTTGATTACTTAAAATTCTTAAATAGTCCTGACTGTTGATTTTAAGAAATTTATTTAAATAATATCTGTCAAAAGATAAAAAATTTAAAAAAAATAATTGTAACAAAACATGGAGTACTTCTAATATTAAATCAACAAATATAATAATAGACAGTTTTTTGGCAGTTTAATCAAATTTTCCAAATTAAGCTATGATGGTACTAAGTATTTTCATTATTTCGTCCACCCACTGTATATAGAATGGAAATGCATTTATATTAATTTTACTGCATGAATATGCTGAAAATATTTTTACATCAAAAATTTGTTGTAAGCCATTTTGGATGAGGAAGATAATGCAGATAATAAAGAAGGAAGCTGTCTGTGATCAAGAATTAACTGAAGAGGTCCAGTATATGTAACACTTAAAATAAAAGTAACTGTCAAGTTAATTTACTTCTAAGTAATTCATACAAACCATTAATTTGGGAACTGATCCATAAAATTAAATCAGCAAAGTTGAAATGTTAATCACAGCTACCAATGTCACCTTTGCATAGGTAATATTGATAAAACTAACTCAATTCTTCTTACTTTTTATCAGCTTTAAAAAGGTTAAAAAGAAAGGAAGACAAATAATTATGGGCAGAGTTTTTTTTTTGTTTTTTTTTAATCATTTCACCCCAAGCAAGGCATTCCACTGCCACTATTGTGCATGGGGCTACATAGGGGGAAAGTAGTGAGAAGGAGTGGTTAGATGTAGGAAATGTCAGAAGGAAGGTGATAGATGGGTAAGGATACTGAGGATGAGGTTTGGGCAGATGGGAAGAGTGTTTGAAATAATGGGAGCGAGTTAGTGTGTTAGGAGGTGTCTATTGACCTTACATTTAAACTCCTGGAGATTGTAGCCATCGGGGAAGCAATCATATGGAAGGGAATTCCACAGTCGGGAAGTGCGAGAAAAGAAACTGTTGGAGTAGAAGTTGTGGTTGCATTTTATCGGTTTCACTGTAAAAGGGTGGGATCTAGTTGCTAATCTAGTTTCTCGTGCAAATTCGTATCTAGGGGCAGCAGTGATCTAAGTTCATCGGAGCAGAAGCCATGAAAATATTTATAGAAGAGACACAGAGAATCCATGTCGTGCCGGTGAGAGAGAGACTGCAGGCGGTCTGCCAAGTTGGTATTGATCACATTACAGACCCTCCGCTGTACCTTGTCGAGAAGCCCAAGGAGAATAGCAGGGGCACCCGACCAGATAAGGCAGCAGTATTCAATGCACGGGCAGGTGGTAGATTTATATATGTGCAGGATAGATTCAGATGGAAAAAAACTTCCGGGCCCTGCACAGAGAACCGACTTTCAAAGCAGTGGATTTAGCAATGGATTCAATATAGTCATTCCTTTTGAGGTCCGCTGAAAGTGTGAGACCAAGGAGGCGTAGTGTTATACTCTCTGGGAAGCAAGCCTGGTTCATGCTAATGGGAGGTAGGTGCGTTGTCTATGATGGTTAATTGATAGTAGATTTGTTTTAGAAGCATTAAAATTTACGAGCCATTTCTTACCCCAGTCCACTACGGATTGGAGGTCCTTTTAAAGCTCGGCCGCAAGGTTAGCTTTGTCGCCTACACCAGATTTTTGATAAGCTTTTCTATAATTCTCAGATAAGAAAAATATAACTGTTCTATATATTAACAGCTATGTCAAATGGAGACTTCAAAAGAAAAATTACATCATATTTAATAGCAAATAAAACATTTCTTATTTAGATTTATGATAAGAGCCAGATCAGACCAAAAATGGTGTACTGCTGCCAAATATATGAGCAGGAGATGCAGTTTTCATTTTCAAGTTTCAAAAGGGTCACCCCGTTCTTGTAAGTGATCAATTATTTCCTACCCTACACACAAACAAGAATGTTGCATGCCTCTTGCTAATCTATTGCTATTTCATGAAAAGTATTCAAAAACTATATTCTTTTGTGTAACCAATTCTAACGTTCATGGTGTTGTGAACCCAGAATAGATCTGGAAGAAAACTTAAGCTCAGGTATTAGCGAAACTTATATATTTAATGAAAGAACAAATACAAAGAGTGTTACATATCAGTCAGACTGCCAAGTATTAGACCAGGGTGACTCAACCCAACCATAAGAGGCATATTCTCCCGGTATTCATAATAATAATAGGAAGAGTTCATTATAGTCCAAAACGGGTAGGTCCAATAACACATGGTTAAGGTCTGCAATGCCACACACTGTAGTGAACTACTCTTATTACCTTCATAAGTAATTTTCTTTCTCAATCTCACTTTTTCTAGAACATTCATATTTTAATGATCTGAGCCAGACATGGCATCACTATAAATAGGCTAAAACAAAGTTTTTCCAGAAAAGCTGTCTGAATACTTCATTGGTCATTAATCTTAGCTTTTATACAGGAATAAGGGGGCATAAAATTGTAATTTTTCTTTATATATATATATATATATATATATATATACTAGTAGTATAGCCCGGCATTGCTCGGGTGTAATGAAAGCTTTAAAACTAATCCATGGTCCTGGAACACAGACTCAGCCGAAGAAATATTTGTGTGAAGTTTGGTGAGATTTGGATAAAAATTGTGGATTTGTAATAAGGATATACAGACAGATAAACAGACACACACACACAAACATCTTGCCTTATATATATATATATATATATATAAATAAATAATCGATATTCTGCACTATTGTAAGAACTGCAACCTTGAAACTTCTGAATACCGTTTCTTATGTCTTTGTCTATAAGTATATCAAATTTGATTAAAATCAGACCACTCCTTCTATAACCCGATTTTTTCGATATTTATCGGGAGTACTCCGACACAAAACCTAGCTGAGAACACTCGCAGACGCTTATAGTATAACTGTGTAAATTTTCAAGAAAATCGGATCAGCTGTTTTAGAGTCTATAGGTAATGGACACACACAAAGTTCCATTTATAAATAAGTTTAGATAGTTGGTATAATAATGAGTGCTAATCATTGAAAATTGAATTCCAAGTCATATATGAGTGGGAGAGCTGCCTCGTCTTCACTATAAAGTCTTAATAGATTTCAAAAGTGTCTGTGTCCCTGTAGGTGCATAAATATTATCCACCCTGCAATAACTTTTCACTTGCTGCTCTATTGTTCTTTCCATGGAAAGTGTTCAGATGAATTACATTCGTTAGTACCACTAGTTCTAACTTTCATGCATATTACCTTAGCAACCTATTGGTGAGATGCAAGTTCCATTCAAACAGCTTCTTCTCATGAACCACTGCTTTGTGAAACCAACTCCCTAGAGGATGCTTTCCCAAACATGATAATCTTAGTTCAAGTCTAAGGATAATTGTCATCTTCACATATCCACATAAACTGTACTGCAAACCTCTACCTTCAGTGGCTCTTGGGTTTAGTACAAAGTGAACATTATTGGAAAAAAAATTACAAAGTAAAGTCTACACACAAGTACTGGTAGTCAGCATTGTCTGGGCAAAACATTAGACAGCTACATATATCAACTTCACAAAATAGTAAAGGGATATTCAGGTGAGGACATTTGGAGGAAACAAAGAAGGGTTTCTTATATTCTATCAAATATGGTATTATTTTTCTTACAATACTTTTCTTATCTAAAAACTTTCATTGACAAGCTTTTTCAAAACATTGTATAAATTATCTAAATTTCAACAGGCCCATCAATAAATCCATAAACGGATGATAAAAATGAGCCTTTGTTTTGCATAAAAAGTTATTTTGCAACATAATCTTCCTTGTAAATTCCCAAGAGACAAAATACAGAGAAAGCCTTTGTATATACACACACACATATATATATGATGCAAAGGGTAAATTTTGACATTTTTTATTTTTAATTTTGTACAAGTGTGTTGTTGTTTATTTTGTTTACTGCACAGTATAGTAGAGTCAGTTGGGCACTGAAGAAAAGAGCACTATCATTTAATTCCCTCAGCCTGAAACTTGGAAATGACATGCTGTAGTGCTTAGGATTCACACCATAAGCTCTAATTCAACCATTTCAGAGTATTTGGATGTCAATCTGAGGACAGTACAGTGGAATCAGAAAGAGTTGGATAAGTCTAATGGTGATTCCGAAGGTGTTTGGAGTGATCACTAGTGATGGCAATGTTATGGTTTCATTTATCTTCTCATGAGGTCTCAGACTCAACCCAGTGGTCTACATCAATTACCTTAGGAAGATAGTGCTGTCCTGGGTCAAGAGGGTAGCTGCTAGAAGACTATGTCTGGTCTCAGGATTCTGTACAATGTCACACAAGCAGAAGAATTCAGTCATAGCTGTCAAATTATTTCTTTAACCACATCACCCCTTGCATATGGATACCAAACTCCCCAGACTGTGACCCCCTTGATTATTATGTATGGGATGCTAAGTAGCTGGAAAACTGTCACAGATCTTGCTGGTGTTCATACCATGACATTTTCAATCACTCAATCTCTTACACAAGTAGTGGATTTCTCTGTACGTTTATCTAATAATGCTAATAGACTTAACTCACTGCTAGATTTGTTTCACTTGTATCCCTGACTCTTGCCATATCATGCAGCTTTGCCCATGCTGTGGTTTTCATTGATATCTCCTTCCACTTACCCTCACTCCAGGAACCTCTGACCAGCAGAATATCTTACTGCTACCAAAGAGTAGACTGAAAGTCATTCTGCAATTACCTGTGTAACATCTCTTGGAACAAAGCTTTTAGTCTTCGTGTTCAAGACTGTGCCTCTGAGGTCTCCTCTTGGGTTAAAGCTGACATCAATGCTTTCGTCCTAGCCAGGAAGTTACATTTGTCCCCCCTAGTTCTCCTCCTGCTTGCTCGACCGCTATTGGCCACAGGAATCACTTCTTCTGGCTTTTTCAGAGCCATGCCTCTAACCAAAATAAGCGCCTTTTTGCTTCTGCTTGTATTGAGTGCAAGAGGATCCTAAATGATGCTAAGCTATTGTTTGCTGACAAAATGAAGGGGCACAATAACATTATGTAAGTTCGACTTCACAGACTACTTGCAACTTCGTAAAAATGTGTTAAACAACAGTAAGCCCTCTATCCCCACTTTAATCAATAAATCTGAAGTCCTCACATCTTCAGCTGACAAGGCCGAGTGCTTTGCTCACAGATTCTCCACAAACTCAACATTTTTATTTTTCTGAGGTATCTGCACCAAACTTCCTGCATAGAACTGAGGCTCAACTGAGTGATGTCTTGAACATAATTTCAAAGCTTAACACCCATAAGACCATTAGAGGTGATAGAATCCCAATCACTGTTCTGAAGAAATGTGCCCCCAAACTCTTTTATCCTCTCCAAACTCTCTAACTACTACCTCTCTACTTCTTGCTTTCCTGACTGCTGGAAATTCTTCTCTAAGGTTCCTGTATTTAAGAACTCTAGAGAACACTCAGGTCCCTCGTAATTATCATCTATCAGCCTCCTACCAATTTTTGGTAAAGTGTTCAAGGCTATTATCAATGCTGAAGCTGTTCAACATCTCCAAGCCCACAGCCTTTTTGATAAACTGTATGGTTTCCACTTTACCAGGTCTACTGCTGATATGCTAACAACCATCACAGAGTATACCAGGCTTTTGATAAGAATGGTGAAGCTCGAACTGTTGCCCTAGATATCTCCAAGCATTTGACAAAGCTATGGTATAATTGGATGCTTGTTTGATCTAATCCAGTCGCTCCTTTCAAATTGCATAATGAATGTAGCATTGAATAGGCATGATTCCAGATACTATCATATGAACGCAAGGCTCCATTCTAGGTAGGCTTTATGCTTTACTGATCTTCAACGATCTCTCTGATGTAATCAGATCCCAAGTAGATATCTGCACTGGCAACACTACCATTTAGTCCTGCCTTGATAAGAAATCTGTCGAGGCTAACAAAGCAAAACACTGTGCTTCCATGGTCCAACTCTCTCAGCCGACCTCAAGTGGAATGACTACATTGAATCCATAGCTAAATCTGCTGCTATGAAGGTTGGTTCACTGTGTAGCACCAGGAAGTTTTTCTCATCTGAATCCATCTCGCACATATATAAATCTACCATCTGCCTGTTCATTGAATACTGCTGTCACATCTGATTGATTGCCCTTGCTATTCATCTCGAGGTTCTTAACAAAACCCAACAGAGAATCTGCAATGTAATTGATCATAACCTGGTAGCTCAACTTCAGTCATTTTCTCACCACTGTAATGTGGTTTCCCTCTGTTTCTACTACAAATACTTTCACAGGTTCTGCTCTGATGAGCTTAGCTCCCTGGGGCCCCAACTGCATGAGTTTCCACAAGTTACTAGACTAATGAGTAGGTCCCACCCCTTGATAGTGAAACCAATCAAATCTAACTGCAACTTCTACTTTATCTGCTTCTTTTCTTGCACTTTTCACCTGTGAAATTCCTTTCTGTATACTCATTTCCCTGACAGCTACAATCTCCAAGAACATAAATACAATGTCAATTGCCAACTTTTATCTCCTTGACTTGCATCCTTCCCTGACAACCCTTGTATCATGTTCTTCTCCCGTTCCATTTCATGCGGTTCTCTTCACACCAGTATTCTCACCCTTATCTTACCCATTCTCTGACACCCCCTGTAACTTGTTCCCTTTTTCTCATCTTCTCTTCTTCTATGTGCTTTGTCCCTTCAGGACGTAGGCAATCATGGCCTTCCGTGTTTCCCTATCCCTGGTGGTTCTGAGCATGCCTCCTCCTGTTACACCGTGCAATCCTCGTTCCGTCATCCACCTGATTAGGTCCTTCAAATATGTTATCTGTTGCTTTCTTCTGTCTCTTTTTCCCTCTATCTAGCCTGTTAGTAATAGATTCTCCAAGCCCTCCTTCCTCATTGCACATCCCAGGAACTTCAGCTGTCTCTTCCTGATGCTCAGTATTAATTTTCTTTTTGTTTCCATCATTTCCAAGACCTCATCATTTCTTACATATTGCTCATCTCTTATGTAGCCCCCTGCACACTAATGGCACTACTGCTTTGCTTGGGGTGAAATGATTATTTTATATATATATATATATATATATATATATATATATATATATATATATATACACACACACACATACATTTGTTGATTTGTTTTTAAGTGATCCTGATTGTGTGTCAATGTCAGACATTTTTGGGGAGATTGCAAAGTTATTTTTTTTTATTTTTAAAAATAATGTTCTCCTTGTACAAAACCTAAGTGCCGCATGAGACAGAGGGTTATAGAGTAAAAAAACACAACTCATAAGGATATGTGGGGAAAGATAACAGTTAACCCTCAACTTGAACAGGTTAAGATTGTAGTGACTGGGGAAGCATTCTCTTTGAGTATTGGTTTTCACATATCATCAGTATTAATGAGTGGGGAAGCATTCTCTTGAGTATTGGTTTTCACATATCATCAGTATTAATGAGTGGGGAAGCATTCTCTTGAGTATTGGTTTTCACATATCATCAGTATTAATGAGTGGGGAAGCATTCTCTTTATATTGGTTTTCACATATCATCAGTATTAATGAGTGGGGAAGCATTCTCTTGAGTATTGGTTTTCACATATCATCAGTATTAATGAGTGGGGAAGCATTCTCTTGAGTATTGGTTTTCACATATCATCAGTATTAGTGACTGGGGAAGCATTCTCTTGAGTATTGGTTTTCACATATCATCAGTATTAGTGACTGGGGAAGCATTCTCTTGAGTATTGGTTTTCACATATCATCAGTATTAATGAGTGGGGAAGCATTCTCTGAGTATTGGTTTTCACATATCATCAGTATTAATGAGTGGGGAAGGTCTTCTGAGTATTGGTTTTCACATATCATCAGTATTAATGAGTGGGGAAGCATTCTCTTGAGTATTGGTTTTCACATATCATCAGTATTAATGAGTGGGGAAGCATTCTCTTGAGTATTGGTTTTCAGATATCATCAGTATTAATGAGTGGGGAAGCATTCTCTTCTTGAGTATTGGTTTTCACATATCATCAGTATTAGTGACTGGGGAAGCATTCTCTTGAGTATTGGTTTTCACATATCATCAGTATTAATGAGTGGGGAAGCATTCTCTTGAGTATTGGTTTTCACATATCATCAGTATTAATGAGTGGGGCATTCTCTTGAGTATTGGTTTTCACATATCATCAGTATTAGTGACTGGGGAAGCATTCTCTTGAGTATTGGTTTTCACATATCATCAGTATTAATGAGTGGGGAAGCATTCTCTTGAGTATTGGTTTTTCACATATCATCAGTATTAATGAGTGGGGAAGCATTCTCTTGAGTATTGGTTTCTCACATATCATCAGTATTAATGAGTGGGGAAGCATTCTCTTGAGTATTGGTTTTCACATATCATCAGTATTAATGAGTGGGGAAGCATTCTCTTGCATTAGTTTTCACATATCATCAGTATTAATGAGTGGGGAAGCATTCTCTTGAGTATTGGTTTTCACATATCATCAGTATTAGTGACTGGGGAAGCATTCTCTTGAGTATTGGTTTTCACATATCATCAGTATTAATGAGTGGGGAAGCATTCTCTTGAGTATTGGTTTTCACATATCATCAGCATTAATGAGTGGGGAAGCATTCTCTGAGTATTGGTTTTCACATATCATCAGTTCATGGAAAGAAGCTGCTCAAATGGAATTTACATCTCACCAATAATATATAAAGAGAATGAAGTTGGACTGCTACAATGTGTCACATGGCGGACCTTAGTCAAGAAGTTGGGTATTGGTTTTCACATATCATATATAAAGAGAATGAAGTTGGACTGCTACAATGTGTCACATGGCGGACCTTAGTCAAGAAGGTGAGAACTGGTGAAACTAAGGAATGCAGTTCAACTGAAGAGTTTTTCATGGAAACTACAAATGTCCATTTGGCAAAGTCATTGTGCTTTCAAATTTATGCAAGAGTTGAACATGAACATAAAAAAGCCAATACAGACACAGTGATACATTAAGTGGTTACAAATCATTATTCGCTTTTTTCTGACTTGCACCATGAATTGCAAACTTTTTCCATCGTTAATTAGAATTTATTATTCCTTATAAGAATTTATTATTAGTAGACAAAATTTTAACTATGTAGACAATGCTGAACAGGTTAAGATTGTAGTGACTGGGGAAGCATTCTCTTGAGTATTGGTTTTCACATATCATCAGTTCATGGAAAGAAGCTGCTCAAATGGAATTTACATCTCACCAATAATATATAAAGAGAATGAAGTTGGACTGCTACAGTGTGTCACATGGCGGACCTTAGTCAAGAAGGTGAGAACTGGTGAAACTAAGGAATGCAGTTCAACTGAAGAGTTTTTCATGGAAACAACAATAAAACAGTAAGAGCCTAGTGATGTTTGGTTTGTGAGAAAGGGGTTATCAGGTGAAAAATAATTTGTCAACTACAAGGACACAGATGCTTCTGGACTCCACTGAGGCTTAAATGAATACGATGAATAAATAAATATTATTTCCTAATAGGTTTCTTTAATTTTCTATTATCCATAATGAAACTGTACAAATGTCCATTTGGCAAAGTCATTGTGCTTTCAAATTTATGCATGAGTTGAACATGAACATAAAAAAAGCCAATACAGACACAGTGATACATTAAGTGGTTACAAATCATTATTCGCTTTTTTCTGACTTGCACCATGAATTGCAAACTTTTTCCATCGTTAATTAGAATTTATTATTCCTTATAAGAATTTATTATTAGTAGACAAAATTTTAACTATGTAGACAATGCTGTTAAAGATAGAAATAACAGTGAAATATGCTTTAGAGTAGATAAAAGAAAGCATAGAAAAAGAACTTTAAAAATTATTCACATTGTTCAGACTATTGTCCTCATCTTTGTTGTCATATTTACAATATTTCAGCTGTTGTACTCTCTGATCTTCTTTAGGTGATTGGAATTTTGAACTGAACCATTTTATTTCAATCACTGGGGTAGATTGTTCTCTTTCCACAAGTCATGCCACTTTCAGATGTCTTAGTTATCTCCTTTTAACTAAGTTTTTTTTGTTTACCACTGCTATAGCCAGGTATTGAACTCTTAACCCTTTGGGTTAAGTCACTGGATCCAATCAATGCTTTTAACCACTGGGCCATTTATCCTTGAGGACACATGGCCCAGGAATTTGCCCTAGTTATTGAAATAAAGATCTCAGTTCAAAATTCTAATCATCTGAAGAAGGTTGGAGTGTATAGCAGCTGAAGCATGATGAGGACAACAGTCTAAACAATGTGAATAATGTAAATAATTACAATACCTCATCTCAGAAATATAGACCAATATAGAAGAACTTTAAGAATTAGAATGCAGGGTTATCAGCAAAAGAGACAGGCCCATTTGTCAGCTACATATAGGGAATGTTAAAATGTAAAAATTATGGAAACTGTAACAAAAACATCTAAAAGACACAAATAAGCAAAGAAAAAGATATGATTCCATTAATGAATGCTGAAACTACCACAAACAGAACATGTGATTAAAAAGGTTTTAAGGATAATAAGAATTACAAGGAAACTAGTACAAACAATGCAGAAAGAATATTTGGAGAATTTAATACTCACAGGTTATGCAAATAAGGGAACAGAATAAAAAATCACCTACTCGACAAGTTTGAATGAACTGATGGTAAAACCAGGGCAAACAAAATAGTAAGGAGGCTAACATTACTTTTAGATACAATAAAAGATGTGGAAAGCTATGATCTTGAAATAGTATGGTATATTATAAATTATATTATAATAAATATTCATAGCTCTATTTGTACATTGAGCACTGTTTTAAATTAATGTTTTGAACATTGTAAATATTTTTTTCATTCATTATTCATTTGGGGATATATATATGTGTGTGTGTGTGTAACATAGTACACTTGCTATGTAATCCAGGTAAATTCCAAAAGAGATGAACTCAAGAAAACTCAATGTTAAATTCATTTATTTAATTTAACAGAGTAATATAATTTATAAAGGATTTCAATTATCACTGTGGATAATACATATTTCAATGCTTTGATGTTATTATCGCAGCTCGTCAGACCCAAATGGTACAACAGTAGATAATCAAAATATCCTACTGTTGTACCATTTGGGTCTGATGAGCCGCGATAACAACATCAAAGTGGTGAAATATGTATTATCTATAGTAATAAATTATATATATATATATATATATATATGTTGTCTTTGTATTTCCATTTTTCTACTCTTTATCATTTACTTACTATGACATGATATGTCATTCTTTCTAAAACAAAAATTCAGCTTTCAAAAGAAGATCAATTTCCAGGCATATATTTTCTATAAAGACAACATTAAAAAATTCAGGTTCAGTGATTGCATCTGTTCATTTCCAGGATTATACTTCTTTGATGTGCACACATCAACAAAAATTTACCATATTTTATATTGGTTTGTAGGTGGTTTAAACAATAATCTTTGTAAGTAATCTCTTATATCAGAATTTTCTTAAAAAATTATTCTGCACACCATAACCTAAAACTCAGCATGTTTGATATTGGGTTGTAGATGGTTCAAACAATAGTCAATATGCACAATAATAACAAATCAAGGTTTCATAAAATCAAACAGTCATAGATGGATTATGGAATTGTAGGGATGCAAAAAGTGATGATCTCATTTTGGTTAAAATTAAGTTACAAGGGTCACATACCACCCAGCAAAGAAGGCCAGTTGTTATGTAGCCAGTGGAGAAGAAGAAGAATGTCAAAAGCATACAGAGAAACCCACATGGTTTCACCAGGAACATGTCTATTTTCCCCATTGGAAAATATCAAGTAAGACTCTCTCCCTTTTTGTCCCTTCCACACTGCTTGTTGTATGCATGTTATACTTTCTCTGTGTGGGAAAAATCATATCAGTATAAAAAAAATCTCTTTGAAAATAATGCTTGTTTTGATTATTTTCTCCCAGCTATTTTATTGTTTGTGTATTAAACTGTTACTATATCAATGATATAATCATGCTTATAATGGGGAATTGCAAACTGAATATTCCTTTTTGTATAACATTCCAATCAGAGTTATTTTCAATGTAAAGCATTAATTTATTATTGCTATGGACAAGAGGATATCACTATCTAATGAATTACAAACTACAAGTTTTCACTTATCTGTGCTTGGATAAAATCTATCTTGAAACAACTCTGCAAAATATTAATAAAAAAAAAAAATAAGTTCCACTGACGAAAATAATAATTTCAGAATACATTTAATATATTTAACCATCATAAATTACATGGAAAAATGCGTACATGAAAAGTAACATTCTTTAACCTGGAAAAGAACAGGACAAATTATAAAACCTGGAAAAGTAAAGGACAAGATATTTTAGTGAAGTAAAAAATAAAAAAATTTGAATGCAATATTTTAAATAAGAAATTTCTTTTTTGCTTCATTAGAATATCTTGTCCTTTACTTTTCCAGATTTAATAATATAATCTTAAGAACATTACTTTTCATGCGTGTATTTTTTCATATAACCCATGATTTTTCCGGGCATTGCTATTAGTTTAATATAAATTTAATGCTGAAAACCGCATTCAAAATTATTAAGAAAAAATTTCTATGCAACTGATTAAAAAAAAAAAAAAAAAATTAATTATTTATAATTAATTCTGATAATTAATTCTGATCAAAGGATAAGCGATAAGCAAAGTTAGATTGACAAAAATGATGAAAGATATCAGAATTTAAATGTTGAAAACCGCATGCAAAAATATTAAACAGAAAAAAGTTATAAAGAATAAAATTCATTATTGAAAGCATTAGTCACTCACTCACTTATGTAGTTATCTCCCTTTTCAGACTTCACATGTTTTGATGTAACTTTTCTATCAAACCAAAATTCAAAACTTTTTTGAAAATGTAGCTAAGGAGTTGTCCTACTTAACTTTGTAAACTGTTTGAAATTTGGCTGAGAATTGAATTAGTGATGAAGCTTAGTGAAAGCTTCTTAGATTCACTCAATGTCAAACTATATTCAACCACAACTGTGGTTGAATGATATCCTCAAATTTGTCCGATTCAAATGAGAAAAAGGTTTAAATCACTGATGATTAGAATGATTTTGTGTGATATTTTTACAGTTGGTTGATAAATATATTGAGTTAGAACACAAATTTTATATTTTCTATTATCAAATCAGTTTATGGCAGATACGATTTTGGACATATAAATGTATATATATATATATATATGTATGTAGGTATGTATGTGGCATCCGTTGACCTCGAGAGACCATAGATCTGAGCCCAAAGAGTTATACCGCAGCATCTGTTATGGCTGTACATGCCTACATGGGCGTGACATTTGACTGCAATGAATGCATGTTAAAACACGCTCTCTAATGTCCTCATATTGTTTTCTATCTGATGAGCATGCTTCTCCCTGGTAGCAAGCCTATTTTTCTTCTCCTGACTCAATCCTAAGTGTAAATCATATCTCTAGCATGAGTAATGGTTGAAGATACCATCCCACCTGTTTATGTCAAGACCCATCACCCTCATGTTCATTTTGTAAATGTCCTTAAAGCAAAGACAAGGTTGCTATTGTGCCCCCTTGCTGGTGGTTAGTTCTTCATTAAGAAAGAACTTTAAAATCCTCTCATCTGGCACTTAGCATCTAAGATCCACAATTATCTATAAATTTCATCACGAAACCCAAAGGTTTTTTCTTTCACATTCTTTATATTTAAAAAATTACATATAAAATCACTATGTGTTGAAATTAATTTCTTTTCAAAACATTAAATTTGTTTCTTTTGAAACTTCATTGTGAAACATGAGTGTCTATGCAAAGACCATCCTTCTTTCAACATCGGGGACTACCACTGATGATTCACATACAAAGAGTTGTATTAAATAAAAAACATCCTTTTATGATTGCCAACAGCAGCAACAACTTAAATGTATAGCACGTCTAACTGGAAAAGAAAATATTAGCATAATAAAGATATAAACATACAACACGACTTCAACTAAAAGGTTAGGAACCTGCACACCCATATCAATAATTGTAAGATCTATAATACCTATTAGACTTAATAAATCTATTTTCCTGAAAAATTGTTTTTAAAGAAAGATTTCATAAATTTCAACTAAAAGTAGTACTGGCTGCTTGGTCAATGAATGCCAAATATTTCTTTATAAGGAAATGGCTAATATTACTTTGACCACCATAGAGAATCGAAGTAACAGAGATAACAAGGTTCTAATGTATTTTATTTGAAAGCATTTTAACATACTTATTACTACCTTATTACTATGGATGTGCATTGTGGTACAGTCGCTATCGGCTCAGAACGAGAAACCGGGGAGCCGAGTTCGAATTCCAGTTGAATCCATTGTATTCACTTACGCGCAAATACCCTTGGGAAAGGGTCCTAATCCATCTCTTCCTTCCAGTTATGGGTTAAATAACAGGACAGATTGGGTCCTATAGCCTTGGCTGGCTACCAGTCTACTGCAGAAAGCAATGGCAACCTACTGCGGGATAATCTTCTGCCCAGTCAGTCATGTCTCGAAAGAGACATGATCGCCCAAGCGTGTATCACGTATGGCACTTAACATACTTATTACTACCTGTGTACAGTTCCAATCCTAGAATGCTTATATTGATGAGAATTTTCAGTACAGCCTTTCCCATGGGTAGTTACATGTTAAAACAGCAATTTCATCAAAGTATTTGTTTTCTAAACTGTCATGCATATTTTCTTGACACTTGAACTGTTGTGCATGATTAGAAATTAATAATTAAAATCATCTCAGAAAAGAAAGATTTTCAAAGCAACCCAAAGATTTCCACTCTGCCAAATACCTGAAAGTTAGTGTTCAGGTTTTAATCTTGTAGTGATTCTACCAGTGAAATGTCTCAAGATCTATGAATTAATTATAAAGCAGGTAAGTTCTTTAAATCATTCTTTTAAAATTTTTCTTGACAAAATTAAACTTGATTAAAAGCAAATTTCTGACAAAATTATACATAAAAAATTAATGGAAATTTAAACACTGATAAGTCTGCTTCTGCTTTTTTCCATGTTCAACTCAAAGTAGAGTAAAAATATGTCTGTATGTATGTACATATGGAGACATAAGTAAATAGATACTAATATTTTTAATCACATATTTCATCTAGATATAATTACAATTTCATCAAAAAATATAATTATCCTCTGTTATAATAAAAACCTTTGAGTGTGTGTGTGCGTGTATATATATATATATTTTTTATATCAATAATCCAGAAGGATAAGCAGGTAGGTAAATCCCAAAAACCTGATCCAAATTAATATTAATTACATTAATATTAAAATTAGCAGTATAAAATCTTTTGTCATTTGAACTTGTTAAGAATAAATTTTTCGTTGCTAAAGACACGAGATTATTCTCGTAGAAATGGCTATTCAATGAATTTGAACATCGAAATTTTGTTTTATACACACACACACACACACATATATATATGATCAGTTAGGTTTTAGTCATAATTAAATTGGACTAGTACACAGTTGTATTAAAAAATGATCAGTATATTTATATTGTAGGACTTGAGTATTTTTCCTTTAAAAAAAAAAAAAAAAAAAAAAAAAAAAAGGAGTTATTTCTGCAACCTAAGTTTCAACCTTTCGGTATCTTCAGGCGATTGCTAATGCTTGATTTTCTAACATTTTGAAATGTACAAACAGGGATTTTTTTTACAAATGCGTGACTGGAATTTTTAAACAATTGAAAATTTTCAAAATTAAAGAGAGGCTACTTCAGGATCTTCAAACACTTTCATCCAGGTTTGTATGAACCAAATATATATCTATAAGTATAATTATATCTAGACATTACTTCTGATCTTTCATTCAGTATTTTATTTTTATTTGATGTGATCCCCTTTTCTCCCTTCATACTATGCCTGATTTTTCTATCTTCACTAGTGTTACGGCTTTGCGATGTTCTTGTAGACTTACCTTAAGCGGGCGGCCTGTTTTTCTCTTTTATATTTCTTTCTACAGCTACATGGAATGGCAGACACAGTCCTTAGTCATGTTCTCTTCTGTTGGGGGGTCTTACTCTAGAGAGGTACCTGTAAAGTATAGAACCACTTGTAAAGGTTGTCCTGATGTTATATGGACCACAGATACTTTCCATTTTCTACGATAACGCCTTCACATAGGGCAGACAGATTGAGGCTGTTTTTTGAAAGTTGTTATCCTCATGCACCCTCCCTTCCACGTTTGTTGAAGCTGTTGTCATGTACCCTTTTTTTTTTATCCTCTCACCCCCAAGCAAGGCATTATATTACCACTGTTATGCAGGGGGTTAATTAGCGGAAAGTGATGAGAAAGAGGGGTTAATTATAGGAAATGTCAGAAGGAGAATTATAGACGGCTGAGGATACCGTGGATAATGGTGGAGTAGATGGAAAAAGAGCTTGAGAGAATGGATGTGAGTTAGTGTGATAAGTGATGTCTATTGACCTTACATTTAAATTCCTGGAGATCATAGCTGTCAAGGAAGCAAGTATATGGAAGTGAATTCCACAGGTGGGAAGTGCGTGAAAAGAAGCTGTTAGAGTAGAAATTGCAGTTACACTTTATCGGTTTCATTGTAAAAGGGTAGGACGTAGTTGCTATTCTAGTAGCTCATGTAAATTCATACCTAGGGGGCACCAGTGATCTAAGTTCATTGAAGCAGATGCCGTGAAAATATTTATAGAAAAGGCACAGGAAAACCACGTCCCGCTGGTGAGAAAGTGACTGCAGCCGAGCTGCTAAGTCGGTATCTATCACACTGCAGATTCTCCGTTGGATTTTGTCAAAAACCCTGAGGTGAATAGCAGGGGCACTCGACCAGATGTGACAGCAGTATTCAATACATGGGTGGATGGTAAATTTATATATGTGCAGGATGGACTCAGAAGGGAAAAACTTCCTGGCCCTGCACAGTGAACCGACCTTCTTGGCTGCGGATTTAGCAATGGATTCAATATAGTCATTCCACTTAAGGTCTGCTGAGAGTGTGAGGCCAAGGCGGCGTAGTTTTTTATTCTCAGGGAGTCTAGCCTGTTCCATGCTAATGAGAGGTAAGAGTGATTGTCTATGATGGTTAATAGATAGGAGCTTAGTTTTGGAAGCATTAAAATTTACGAGCCATTTCTTTCCCCAGGCCATCATGGATTTGAGGTCCTTCTCAAGCTCGGCAGCGAGGTTTGCTTTGTCAACCTCAGCAGATTTTCGATCGAGGTGAGAGTAAACGGTGGTGTCATCAGCGTACATGCCTACTTGGGATTTTATAACATCAGAGAGATCATTAATGTAGATCAGAAAAAGCGTAGGACTTATCATAGAGCCTTGAGGGACGCCAGTATTCATATGGTAGTTTTGAGAGACATGTCCATTTAAGACTACCTTCACTGTGTAATTAGAGAGGAATAACTGGATTAGATCAAACAATGGTCCAGTTATACCATAACTCCACAGCTTGCATAGAAGGCCAGCTTGCCAGACCCTGTCAAACGCTTTAGAGATATCCAGGGCAGCGGTTCAAGCTTTGCCCTTGTTGTTGAGAGCCTGGTATATATATATATTCAGTGATGGGACGTTAGCATATCAGTAGTAGACCTGGTGAAGCGGAAACCATACAGTTTGTCCGAGAGGAGTTTGTGGGCTGTGAGATACTGAACCACCTTGGCGTTGATAATGGTTTCGAACACTTTGCCAAAGATCAGTAGGAGGCTGATAGGCCAGTAATTAGCGGGGTCGAGGGTTCTCCAGTATTCTTAAATATAGGAACTACAGAGGAAGACTTCCATGGATTTGAGGTCCTTCTTAAGCTCGGCAGCGAGGTTTGCTTTGTCAACCTCAGCAGATTTTCGATCAAGGTGAGAGGCAGGAAAACAGGAAGCAGATAGGCAGTAGTTGTAGAGCTTAGAGAGGACAGAGGAGAGTTCAGGGGCACATTTCTTCAAGACTGATTGGGATTCCGTCCCCTCCACTCACTTTATGAAGGTTAAGTTTAGAGATTATGCTAAAGACCAGCGAGGGGGTAATGTGGACATCATTCAATTGGGCCTCAGTTCTAGGTGGGAAGTCGGGTTTAGATACTTTAGACGTATCCTGTCTTGAATAGGTGGAGAATCTGCGAGCTAAGCATTCAACCTTGTCCGCTGAAGAGGTGAAGACCTCAAATTCATTGATTAGAGGGGGTATTGAGGTTTTACTATTGTTAAGCACACTTTTACAGAGTTGCCAGTAGTCTTTGGTGCCAAACTTACAATATTCTATGCGTTGCTTTATTCTGGCAGCAAACAACATCTTAGCTTCATTGAGTATCTTTTCGCATTTATTACATGCTGAAGTGAAAAGGTGCCCGTTATGATCCAACGCGTGGCTTCTATAAAGCCAGAAGAAGTCATTCCGGTGGGCAATGGCGAGAGAAGCAGGCAGGCGAGAACCAGGGAAACAAATGGGATTTAAGCTGAAACTTCCTGGCTGGAATGAATGCATTGATGCCAGCCTTAACCCAAGAGGAGACCTCAGATGCACAGTCTTCAATGGGAAGAGTAAAAACATTGTTCCACGGGACGTCACACAGTAAGTCGTGGAACGAGTCCCAGTCTGCTCTTTGGTAGCAGTAGGATATTCTGCTGGTCTGAGTTTCTTGGGTGGCATGGGAGTGGAAAGAGATGTGAATGGAAACTACCGCATAGTCAGAATTTCTGAGAGGGCAGAGCTGCTCGACACTGGATAATTATGTTGTAGGGTACTGCTTATATTGATCATTTCCTGTTCATGTGTCTCTGAGTCAGCTCAATGTTGCAGGCAGTGGGCGATTCCTTCTTTACATTGTATGGGTGGCAGGAGTTAAAGTTGAGGTATTGTTCAGTCAATGTTGGCTTGCAATACATGGGCGGATGGTAGATTTATATATGTGCAGGATGGACTCAGAAGAGAAAAACTTCCTGGCCCTGCACAGTGAACCAACCTTCTTGGCTGCGGATTTAGCAATGGCTTCGATATAGTCATTCCACTTAAGGTCCACTGAGAGTGTGAGGCCAAGGCGGCGTAGTGTTTTACTCTCAGAAAGGCTAGCCTGTTCCATGCTAATGGGAGGTAGGAGTGGTTGTCTATGATGGTTAATAGATAGCAGATTCATTTTGAAAGCATTCAAATTTATGAGCCATTTCTTTCCCCATGTCTTGAACCAAGTCTCTGTTCGAGCTATTAGTACATCCAGTGATGTTAGTTTGTTGTCTCTCTCTTTTTCCATAGTGAATTGTATCGATGATCTCATTGAGTTTACATGGTCCAGTAGCATCTGGACCTCTTTCTGGTATGGCCAGAGTATGAACATATCTCAGCCATAGAGTTGGCTTTAGAGCTGTGGATTTCAATGTCATCTATTCCAAGTATTCGATGTATATGTTAGCTAGTGATGGTGTTAATGGCGAGCCCATTGCTAAGCCTTCATCCTGTTGATAAAAATCTGATCCCATTCCAAGTGTATTGTGTGCAGAGAGTCATCATCTTTATCAGGTTATCTAGTGGAATACTGGTATGTTCTCCTAGGCCTGTCTATCCCTAACTACTGATAGTGCCTCCACCATGGGTACCCTGTTGAACAGACTCACTATCCGGTTGCATTGGATAGGAGCATCTTTGAAAAGTTCCACAAAGTGGGCAGAGTTTTGAACATATGATGGTGAGTGTCAATTACTTTCCAGTAATTTCCTTCCTCAGTGGGTCAATTATATCTACAAGTGACTCAGAGGGTGGCACACCAAGCCTTGGCTATTAACGATTAGCCTGAGCAAAATACCATCTTTGTGAATTGTAGACCATACATGTGAGGTAGCCTGCTGTAGCATTGAATCAACTGCCTGTGTGTCTTAGGCTGGAAACGATCCTTGTTCTTGATTAGAATCTGCGACAGCTGTCATTCAGTTTTCTACATGAGATCATTCTTTATTTGCTATAGCTACCACTTCTAATGAAGTTTTCCAGTTTCTCGGTGTATTCCGTTTTACAATCACTAAAGTTGCATTGACTGTCAGCTGGTAGTATGATGATCTCAAACATCCCTCAGGCTCAAGATGGAAAGTGAGACAGACAATGGAAGAAGCCAAGTCCCCCTCCCCCAAACCAAACATCATGAAAGAGGAGGTGCTGACAATCAGGACCCGAAAGAAAAACGACAAATCTAAATAATGTAAATAGTGTAAATACTACCTCATCTCAGAAGTGAAGACAAATTCTCTTGCCTCATATTTGCTCTTTAACACTGTTTCATTTTATTTCATTGCAATAATTATATCAAGTAGTGATGACCACACGCACAAATATATATATATATATATATATGATTTTCTTAGCATCACTTACATGTGGCACAAGGCTGAAAGTATGGGACACCCAGTGAGAACCGAACTCACTACTCAGTTATAACAGGTTCTATTGAGACAAGCTTGCTAATCATTACACAACATTGAGGTGCCCCTATATTTGCTCAATATGTATTTATATGCATATATATTTAGAGCTCTCTTACAGAGTTATCCTACAACTGTATGTACAGGATACTCCTTTGGATTCTTCTATACCCACACTACATGCTGAGATATATATATATATATATATATATATATATATATATATCGAAAATCTAAGAGTGAGCTTTTCGTCTTGGGGTTTTTTTTTCTTTTGTTTCTTACGAATACTTGACTTTTTGTTCAAGTACTTTGTTTATTTCTTTTTTTCTTCCCCTTCTTTTCCCTCTGGGTTCGTTCCCGGTGTGTTTCAAGACGATTTCATTTGTAGTTTAATTATTGCTAGTCTTGACAGAATTAGTTCTGTCACTATTGGTATTATTACTATAATTAATATATATATATATATATATATATATATATATATATATAGCAGTCAGTTGAAACAGTTAAGTGCCATATGTGATATATGTTTGAGCAATCATGTCTCAAAAGAGACATAATTGACTGGGTGTTTTTTATTTACATACTAAGCTTTTAATAATTAAAAAAAAAGATTAATTGCAAATTTTTAAAAGTAAAATATAAACTGACAGTATAGTTGAATTTATCATTACTTCCTAGAGTAACAATTTTTCAAATATTTTATCAAAATATCTGGAAAAAAAAAAATTAGTCTAGATTTTCTCCCCTTATCTTGGATTATCTCTAGCTAATCTCTTTCTCTTTGATTTACACTACAGGCTCTGGACCTTTTTAACCCAGGATTTCATTTTAGAAACATTATGATCAATAAGCCAAAAAATAGATAAAAAAAAGGTTAAAATGAAATAATGACACATGAAAGACACACTGACTGAAGATGTCGTCTTTCGGAGTTGATGGCAAGATTAATAAAGAAATGTTGTTGTATAAAGTAAAGAGGTTATAAGGTAAAATGGAAACATGAAACTAAGAAACAACAGGAAAAAAAGAAGATAAAAACATTTACTCAAAAGACACAAAAGTATGTGATAGAGTAGTTCTAACTATAGGTGCCACTGGTATTGTTCTAACAAGAAGCTTATGATATAGACAAGGTTGAAATAAATGAGAAAAGGCCAGGTTTTACTAACTTGTTACACATGTGTGTGTGTATATATATATATATATATATATATATATATAATTGTTTTTATTCACAAAATGAATAATTCACACCATAAAAATCTGAAAAAGTTCAATGAGCCACAAAAGGCCTAACATAAACACATGAAAATATATATGCTTACTTATATCTAAAATGTTCACAAGTAACTTGCTTTCTGAAATAAAATTTAAATAATATAAAAAATTTGGTACTAATTTTATGTTGATGTCAACGAGCTTGAATGTGCATTTCTTTCTAGTTTGACTGTCTGGGAACAAAGAGGAAACTTGACTTTCCCATCTAATGATATCTTGTGCAGGTCTTGTTAGATCATGTGACTATTTCCTATTCTCATGAGTATCTATTTTTAACTTTTTAAAGGGTTAGTCAAAGGGAGACAACTTTTAGTCTCTTGCAACAACCCTCCTGCCTTGGAGTGGAATCAAGTAATAGCAATATTGGTTATCTTCTTTCCAAGAAACCTTTTTTTTACCTACTTTAGTATGACTGGACTTATCATTCCTGTTCATGTTTTCTGTATACATTATTATTTTGTTGCTATGAGGTTGCTTTTTAGTTATTACTTTCTGATTAACCTTAGGTTCAATGTGTGGTTTTAATCTACCTATTGATACCGTTGCCTGTATCTCATGGTTCATTTTAATCACAAAAAAATTTATCAGTTCTACATAACAAATGGAAGGAACCAGTGTAAGGTGTTTCCAAATGTTTGCAAACTTTGTCTACTCTTAGCCACATGCTTGGACATGACTTAAGCTTGTCCAGAATCTATTGGCATGATTTATTTACAGAGATATATTTTCTGTTGGCTATAAAAAGGTATGTTGTAATTCTTCAGCAAACTTCTGATTATCTATGTCATCGTTAGCAAACAAGAAATCATTATGTGTAAGCCTGTAACTTCCAAGGATGGCAAAATATTAGAAGAATTAAGTGCAGCATGTATATATATATATATCCATCAATATTATTGGGAAGGCATCAAGCAATGATTCTTTTCTGGTCATTATTGGCATCTTAATTGTTCTTTGAGCACGTTCAGCCATTCTGTTAGTTTGCAGATAACTGGTCTTGTGCAATATATAGAAGCCAACTATTGTGGCTATTTCCAAAAATAAATTACTCTCAAACTGGATACCATGATCAGTTATTAGATGAAAAGGAATACCCAATTGTGTGATTCGTGCATAAAGAAAAACATTGGCAACCAATCAAGTTTTGATATCCAGTTGTGGTTCTGCTTCTAGCCATTTAGTAGTGCAGTCAATACAAGTTAATACATATCTATAAAAAGCGTTATATGTTTTATGACATCTTCTAGTCACAGGGAGAGGTCTGATTAAATCTAAGTGTACTATATGGAAGCGAATAGTCGACAATTCAATAGGGGTGAATAGCAGATTTGGTATTTTTCTGAATTTTGCATTTCTGGCAAGTTTGATATTCATTAGACATGTCTTTTATTGTTTTGTTCATAAAAAGCAAAAAAAAAAAAAACTTATTTTGATAATTTTACATGATGTTTTAATTCCAGGGTGTGATATTTCATGAATAATATTGAAAATAGAGGTTCCTGATCCACCAGGTATGTATGGTCTAGCAATACCAGTGGTATTATCACTATCATCATCATTATCTATCCATCACACCCATATGGTGCATAGGGCAGCAACTTTTTTGTTGCTGTTTCTGTAATAAACTGTTTTTTTTATGGGACAGGGTTGTTAGCCCTGCACCCAACCCCCAAACCTGGAGGACTGGTGGAGCATCCTTGGTCCTTATGTTTACTGCACCTGGTATTCCCAAATGGTCACCCATATAATTACTGACCAGGCTCAATGTTGCTTAACTTCGGTGATCAAACGGGAACCGGTGTATTCAACACAATATAGTCATAGATGTATTATCACTATATCCAACTATTATTACAAGTCCTAAAACTGAATTTTTTCAAGTTAGGAAATTTTTTTTTAATTCAGGTTCTTGACGTGCAGTTGCTATACCTGGCAAGTCACACAGATCTATCCTAACTGCTAGGACAGGTCTCAGCAAGCAATCAGCTGTAAACGTTTTTATCTCCCTTTATATGGCCTATGTCTGCAATACATTCAGTTAAAATTGCTAATTGCCGCTGCTGTCTGACTTAGTAGGGTTTAGACGACGGAATATGCCACATAAAGGGTTATGATTAGTTACAAGTAAAACTTGCTTATCTTCAACTAGCAGTATAGCCCGACGTTGCTTGGGTGAAATTAAAGCTTTAAAACTAATCCATGGTCCTGGAGCTCAGACTCTTTGGACATTGGCATGAAAGACTAAAAAGCAATAGTTGTTTCCATTTAAAGTGAAACCGTAGACTGAAAAAAAAAAAAAAATGAATTGATGTAAGTCAAATTTTGATTTCCTGGTATCAATATCAAATAAGTTTTTTTCATCGTAAACTGAATTTTGAAGGCTAAATAAGTCCTCTGAGTAAATGGTATCATGGCTGAGACTAAGAACTACAATTATACCTACTTAGAGCCAAACCCAAAGCAAAAACTAAAAATAAAAAGGCTGAAAAAATACAGACATACAGGCAGATAAACAGACACACACAAAAACATCTTGCCTTTTATATATTTTATCAATTTTCTGCACTATTGTAAGAACTGCAACCTTGAAACTTCTGAATATCATTTCTTATGTCTTTGTCTATGAGTGTATCAAATTTGATTTAAATCGGACCACTACTTCTATAACCTGATTTTTTTTGATTATCGATTTTCAATATTTATTGGGGGTACCTCAACATGAAACCTAGCCCAGAACACTCGCAGATGCTTATAATACAACTGTGTAAACTTTCAAGAAAATCAGTTCAGCCATTTCGGTGTCTATATGTAACGGACACACACACAAAGTTCCATTTATAAATAAGTTTAGATTTAAATTAGATAATGTGCTTGAAATATAAGGTAGCTGAATAAGCTGCAAAAAGTTCCTTATCAGAAGTTGAATACCTCATTTGAGTTTGTGTCAACTTCTGCGAGACGAAGCTTTAGAATTGATGTTCTTTCTACTACTTTATGAAGGGCTGCACCAATAGCATAATTATTGCTATCAGTAATTAACTGATATCCAGTCCTTTCAAACAGTTGGTGAGCTAGGGATCGAAATTCACTTATTTTGTTTTTAATTATGTTAAATAAAAGCAATTCTAAGTCATTTAGTCTAAACAGTATTACTGCATATGCGTAATTTCTGTTATTAGCATAACTATGTCTGCAAAATTAGGATATAAAAATTCATCATGCCTAAGGAACAATGATTCTGTCTTTAAAAAGGGGAAAATTCTGTAATGCGCTAACATTATTTTGTATAGCTCTACTACCATCCGAGCTCATATTATATCCTAAAAAATCGATTGAAGTTATATAAAAGCTGATTTCTCCATTGAAATTTTAAAATCTTTTCATGTATAATTTTTACAAAAGTTTCAATGCCTTTTATATTTGATGAAGTATCAGTGCTGAAAATGAGAATGTTGTCAATGTATGTAAATACACAGACAACATGTTGAAAAATCTTGTCTATATATCTTTGGAAGGTGGATGCAGTATTTTTAAATCCAAACGCCATGTATTTATGTTCATTTAAACCAAGAAGAAAATTAAGTGCTGTTTTATTTTTTTTATTTCTAATATCATTAAGGACATTAATTTGACAGTATGCTGGTATCAGGTCAGTTTTGCTGAATCTCATTCTGTTGGCAAGTTTCTCAGCAACTGAGTTAATATTCAGGATAGGATATTTATCACTTTTTGTGATGCTGTTTCTCTACTGCCAGCAAACTGCCTGCATACGGACAGGTAACGACCTCAGTAGATACACAAAGATAGAAAAAGGTGTAAGACAAGGATGTGTCTTTTCACCGGATTTGTTCAACCTATACAGCGAGAATATTTTGAGGACCCTAAATGACACACCAGGATTTGTTATTGGAGGCCTCAACCTGAACAAGATAAGGTATGCAAACAATACAATGCTGATTGCGGATATGGAAAGGAAACTACAAGACCTCATACAGAAAGTAGCAGTGGAGAGTGAAAAGAAGGGACTACAAATAAACTTTAAGAAAACTGAGTGATGGTCATCAACAAAAGATACAACCCAAAATGCCAAATACAGGTGGGGGACAACAGAATCAAGCAAGTCCAAGAATTTAAGTACCTAGGAAGTGTTCTAACAGAAGATGGAAAGTGCGACACGGAGATCCGAAGGCGAATTGGCATGGCAAAGGACGCATTCCAGAAGATGAGCAAAATACTAACACACAGGAAAATCTCAATAGAAACGAAGAAAAGAGTGCTAGACTGCTACGTGATGTCAGTTCTTCAATACGGCAGTGAATGCTGGACAATATCATCGAAAATGAGGACAAAACTGGAAGCGGTCGAAATGTGGTTCTACAGAAGGATGTTACGGATATCGTGGACTGAGCATACAAGCAACGACGAGGTGTTAGAAAGAATGGCAACAAAAAGGAAATTGATGCTAAGCATCAGGAAGAGACAACTGAAGTTCCTGGGACATGCAATGAGGAAAGAGAGCCTGAAGAACCTGATACTGACTGGTCAGATAGAAGGAAGGAGAGACAGAGGAAGACAGCAGATAACATATTTGCAGGGTCTGATCAGGTGGATGACGGAACGGGGGTTGCCAGGAGCAAACATACAAAGAGCCACAAGGAATAGGGAGACGTAGAGAACCATGATCGCCTACGTCCTGAAGGGACAGGGCACATAGAAGAAGAAGAAGTCACTACAGCATCTGAGTCATCTACCTAATTAGTTACCTCTTTCACTTTCAGCTGATGAAGGTGAATGCAAACTTGGTTGTTGTATTAAGTCTCTTTTTTATTTGAACATTTGCACCAATGTTTTCATGTGTGCACTGCATTCAAATGGTAAATGTGTACCCTAGATATCTTCTGTAGTTCTCCCTTTTGAAATGGTTTCAGACCATATAGTATTGTTTGCCTAAGATTGTCTGGATGTGATTGCATGTGCTTGTTCGAGTAGTGCCTTGTATTAAAGGCATTAACACATTCATCAACTGTCCCAGCCTGGTCATGTTTAAATCTTTTCGTGTGGCTAACACAGGACTTATCAAAACCAGCAACACCTGAAAAAATTTGTGTTATACTTTTTTGTTGCTGATTTCTAATCTTGATGTAATTGATAACATTTCTTGGAGATAAACTTATGGTTGACCTGTAATAATAGAGATGAGTATTAGTTTGTCTAGCATCTCTGATTTTGTTTGCTTCTGTCATCCTGCTAGATTTTTTTAGTTTGTCAAAATTGTGCAAACTCAAAACATGGCCAAGAATCTTAGCCAGTAGTAATGCAATGACATAGAATTTTGTAGTTTGAGATAATTGGAGTAGATAGATCTCTATATCGCCTGGTTCACACTCCACCCACGTCTATTAAACAGGTTAAGAGGCTCATCCCTTGTTCCCTGTTTAGGATGTGGTTTCCGGCTTTCTCTTTCCCAATCTTTTCACTATTATGTAGCCCCCTGCACATCAGTGGCGTTACCACCTTGCTCAGGGTGATACGATTAAAAAAAAAAAAAAAAAAAGTTATATTTCTTAAATAAAATTCTCTGGTGTAATGTAGTAGCAGGTTGTTGTTGGCATGTGTTATGTTATAATTTGATCCGGTATTTGTTTTTTGTTTTTTTTTTTGGTGTTGTGAATATTATTTCAACATGTCTTCCTTTGGCTGGTTGGCATAGGTTGAATCTCTGATGGCTATATCACAAGGCTCCACACACGTGTGTGTGTGTGCGTGCGTGCGTGCATGTGTGGAGCCTTATGATATGAAGTGAAGCAAAGAGAGAAGAGAACTATATATGTGTTCCTTGTTATTTTTTTATATTTTCTTAATGTCTATGAGTTTCTGCTTTAATTTTGATGGGAACATTAATGATTGGTTGGCTTTTTGCATGATGCCAGTTGACGAAGTAAGCTATGTCTGGGATATTGGAAAGAAAAACACGTGTAGAGAGAAAAAAAAAGACTTTCACTTGTTCTATTCATAAAGAGAAAAGTGTATATTTCAAGATGTTTTACTACTAATCCCCATAAATTCATTCATTCATTGGTTTTCTGCATATTATTTTGTGAAGATTATTTAAGCATTGGTTTGCACAGAGGTTGTTTTAGCTGGTTGGTGTGTTAATTGAATTTCTGACAGCTGACAAGAACTTCTATATGTCTGGTGGGCAAACAGGGGCCAACTGCTATGCATGTTTTCACTGTTCTTTTTATATTTACTTAATGCCTACACATTTCTGACTTGTTTTTGGCAGGAGTATTAGTGATTGGTTGACTTTCGCATGATGTCAGTTGACCAAATAAGCTATGTCTGGGTTATGTTTCAGTCAGTCACTTAAGTGCCATATGTGATACATGCTTTGGGCAATCATGTCTCGTAAGAGACAGACATGACTGACTGGGCAGAAGATTATCCCGCAGTAGGTTGCCATTGCTTTATATGGTAGACTGGTTGCCAACCAAGGCTATAGAACCCAATCTGTCCTGTTATTTAACCCATAACTTGAAGGAAGAGACGGATTAATACCTTTCCCAAGGGTATTTGCACGTATATTATTGCAACGAATTCAACTGGAATTCGAACTCTGCTCTCCGAGTTCGAATTCCAGTCGAATATCCACTGGACCACAACACACATATTTAGGTTACCGGAAATATAGAATTTTTGAAAGAGGGAAAGGATGGATGTGCTGAGAAAAAAAGAGTTTCTCTGTCACTTTATTAGTAAAGAGGAAAGGGTATATTTTAATACTCTTTTACTCACCACAAATTTCTTTTTAATGTTTTGAAAGAAAATTCAATTAGATAGCCTGAACAATACAAATACTGCATGTAAGGTAGGCCTTGTAACTGCTCTAGGAAAGCTCCATTGAAAATTACATGCAATTTGCTGTTTATTACATCAGAATGAGCTACTGTTCAGAGCTGTTTTTAAATATGTTGATACTATAACAAGAAGCCTGACTGCTTTTACAGGCAAACTAGGTAAATTGTGCTTAAATTCATAAGGTCTAGATACTATAGATGAGAACAATTACTATAAAAGTGTTTTTCTTTAATCATTTCACCCCGAGCAAGGTGGAAATGCCACTGATGTGCAGGGGGCTACATAAGTGTAAAAAGATTAATTAAAAGAGAATGAAGAGGAAGACGAACCAGTAAGAAAGGAGCAATAGAAAGCTGAGAATGCAGGTGTGATGACAGTTTCAAAGGTGGAGAGAAAGGAAAGGATATATGGAGTGGGGAAAAAGCTAGAGTCAAGTGGTTAATAGATGAGTATTGACATTGCATTTAAATTCCTGGAGGTTGTAGCCGTCAGCAAAGCAAGAATATGGGAGTGAGTTCCACAGGCAGGAAGTGCGAGAGAAGAAACTGCAGGAGTAGAATTGTTGTCTGCATTTGGCTAACCTAACTGTGAACGGGTGGGACCCAGTTGCCAATCTGGTTGTACGAGTAAACACCTGTTGAGGAGAGAGGGAAACTACAGTAATTAACTTCTACTCCAACAGTTTCTTTCCTCGCACTTCCCGACTGTGGAATTCCCTTCCACACGATTGCTTCCCCGATGGCTACAATCTCCAGGAGTTTAAATGTAAGGTCAATAGACACCTAACACACTAACCTGCTCCTATTCTATCAAACACTCTTCCCATCTGCCCAACCCTCATCCTCGGTATCCTTACTCATGTCACCTTCCTCCTGACATTCCCTATGTCTAACCACTCCTTCTCTTTACCTTCCCTTATGTAGCCCCATGCGCAATAGTGGCAGTGGAATGCCTTGCTTGGGGTGAGATGATTAAAATAAAAAATTAAAAAAAAAGGAAAGTGACTGAAGTCATCATAACAGATTTTTCTTTTGATTATAGCAGGAGCACCACACCAGTAACAATATTCAATGTGAGGATCAAATAATAGACTTTAAAATATGCAAGATTAGATTTAGGGGAAAAGAAAACTTTCTAGCTCAATATAGTAAACCAATTTTCTTAGCAGCAGACTGAGCAGTTTATTCAATATAATCTTTCCGCTTTAAGTCAGCCTGAGGAAGTTCACTAAGTCTCTTTTCTTGAATTTAGCATCAACCATTTTTAGGGAAGAGAGAAAGGATTTTTTTAAAATAAATAATAGAGATCAGTTTTGTTTTAGTTAATTAGTTAAAATTAACAAGCCATTCCTTTTGCCACAGTTAAAAGAATCTAAGTCATTTTTTTAAATCAACTGCCAAATGGAACCTTGGCAAAAGAGTCAGCCATGTACCTGACATTTGTCTGTACTTTCAATATTACAAGGAAGTTTGTAATCTAATGATGAAAACAGCATATATTTTATACATAGGATGAGCATTATTCTATAAAAAAAAAAACAAATAAAAATTCAGCTCATAGCTATATATTAAGCTACAAACATACTGATCTTCTCTTGTGAAGTTAGATAGACATAAAAGTACAAGTAGGTATCATGAATCCAGATAATATTTTGGGTACCTTCTATGGTTAACAAAGTACTCTTACAGACCAGAACTACATTCATTAGGCCACATACACTTGTGTTCTTGGTCTAATAAGATAATTCACACAAATTAGTTTTTCAGAGTAAAAATTAAAATTATCAGTAAACTAATTTTAAAAAATCAAATTTTAGGTATATTAAAAAATCATGGGTAAACTTTTTTTTGTTTTTCTCCTTCCCCACTTTAATTTGGATTTGTGAAAGTTACTTTCAGCTCAAAATATTCATTTGTTTTTTTAGCCTCATCATTTCTTTTCAAAAAATTTGGTCAATTCTCCAGTTTCCTTCAGGTTAATTACCTCATCTGGAATATGAAATTGGTTTTCTAATTCCATTTTTGTTGCTGATGTTTTGTCCACTAAAATATCTAATAAAATATGCAACATATTTCACACAAGAAAACTAATTATGTTAATTATAAACTTAATTAAACACTTATTAATTTTAAAAATATTTGTAAACCAAAAACATGCCATAAAGTGATTAAATCTTAAAACATACCAACTAAACTATACAATACAAAACCAAAGAATAAAAAAATCAGAAAGGTCATTTTATTAGTCATCATAATTTAGGTAGCTACCATTAAGAAATTGTACACAGATAAAAAAAAATAACGTACACAGATAAAAAAAAAAAAACGTACACAGAGATAAAAAAAAAAACATACACGGAGATAAAAAAAAAAACATACACGGAGATAAAAAAAAAAACATACACGGAGATAAAAAAAAAAAACATACACGGAGATAAAAAAAAAAAACATACACGGAGATAAAAAAAAAAAACATACACGGAGATAAAAAAAAAAAATCCCGTACACAGATTAAAAAAAAAAAAAAAAAGTATATATTACAGCAGCTTACTTTCCAGATAGAATTCAAAATCATTTATATGGTCTTCTTGGGGGATAACTTGTTTTCTACTCTGCCGCCTCTTTCCTCACAGATGCAATAATGCAAGTATATTGCTGTTTTATCACTTTGTGTGGCAAATATTCATACAAACTCACCTCATGGGGTGTATTAGTTCAGACATACATGTTTAGAAGTCACCATGCTATGTTTATGAAGATGAATCACCTCTTTTTCTTCCATATTCCAATCATAAGCTCCACTCATTTTTTGCCTCTCAAGAAATGCTACTTTGTATAACAGACCTCAGTGTGGATGCCTGATCAAACATTATTATTTTAACTTCAAGTCAAGGGTCAATCATTATTTATTCTTACCATCATAAAGTTAACTTTTTTTCTATCCTTTTGAGCCTTTCAGAGAGACCCAATCAGTAGAGAGTGTTTTAAAAATATGAGGATATATATCACCCACTTACAAAAAGGATATCTGATGTTTTTTGTTTGCTTTTATTTTAAGCAGTGTTTACCTTATACAAGGATCAAAGCCGAACATTACTGAAGAAGCCCGTTGCGTGAGTGATAAAAGTAAGAGGTAAGAGGCACAGTTATGAAGATATTTTTTTTTTTAATCACATCACCCCACGCAAGACGGTATGGCCACTGGTGTGCAGGGGGCTACGTAAGAGTGAAAAGATTGGAAAAGAGAAAGCCGGAAACCACATCCTAAACAGGGAACAAGGGATGAGCCTCTGCACCTGTTCAATAGACATGGGTGGAGTGTGAACCGGGCGATAGTAGAGTCTATCTACTCCAATTGAAAAAAAAATAAGAAAAGTGAAAAGATTGGAAAAGAGAAAGCCGGAAACCACATCCTAAACAGGAAACAAGGGATGAGCCTCTACACCTGTTCTATAGACGTGGGTGAAGTGTGATAGGGAAAAGTTAACTGTTCATCCTATATTTAAACAGATTAAGATTGTAGTGGTTGGGAAAGCATTCTCTTGGGAGTTGTTTCTACGAAGTCGCAATTTATGGAAAGAAGCTGTTTAAGCAACAGAATGATATAATATATACATATTCCTTTTCTATTTTATCATAGTGCACATTGTTCTTCAAATATCTCCCTCCCCCATTAAAAATTAAACAGGTAGAGATTTAGGGATGATGTAGGCCATTCCACCAGACTTTTGTGGCAGTTATATATGTGATCTTCTTTGGGTTTTTAATCTGAGTTGTATACACCAATGAGTTGAGCACAAAGAGATATTTGTCTCTTCGTGGAACTTGATTGGTACATTTATTCAAATTCTGTAAAGAAATATTTATTCTATCTTTCTCTCTGTATATATATAGTGTATTTTGGTCAAAATCTTTCACGTTTTTTATATAATTTTTCATTTGTATATATTTCTGCGATAAGGTAGGATTTACATTATTCGAACTGTTGTCCTCAGCTTTGTTGCCATTTGTACGACGTTTCGGATGTTGTACACTCCAGCCTTCTTCAGACCAAAATACTAGAGAAAACCATTCACATCAAAAATTCTGTAAAGAATGGGAATAAATGTACTGAATTCACGCAAACTGATTTAGATTTATCAATTAAGTATAGAAATATTAATTAATCAATTAACTATAGAAACATCCCTAACCTCAGTCCCACCAAGAAGGTTGGAGCTATTTGTCAATAAACATTTTAATCTTCTTTCAAAAAAAGCAAAGGGTTCTTAATAACATTTGAGATTGGTGTCTGCAAAACTTTGCAGGAATTAGAAGGCAAAACAACAAATATTCACAAACATCCTTAGCTTGTTTTTTTTTTTTAATCATATCTCCACATGCAAGCCACAAAGATACATGAAAAAATAAGAAACAGAAAAGAACATTATTAAAGAGTGAGAACAATAGAAGCTTAATTAAAACAGTAGATAATGAATGACATTTCAGTTAAATTTTTTAAGTTAACTGGAAAGCATAGAGCTGGAAGAGAGTTCTACAAGAAAGAAGTAAAAGAAATGAAACTGTCAGCACAGAACTTAGTTACATCTAGCCAATTAAACTGTGATTTAATGAGATGTAGCTGGTGCTGCACCATCTATGAAGAGTTCATCTGAACAATTACCATGAAGTATTTATAGAAAAGCACAGAAAGGCCACCTTATAGCAGTGTGAAGCTGAGATGTCAGGTTAGGACCAATAATATTGCTTGTCTTTTTGGGATGTTTATCAAGAATCTAACTATATCCAAGGAGCACTGGATCATACATGAATGGTATACTAATTAATATCTAAGACTGTGTCAAGAGAGGATAACTGTCTAGCCCAACATGATAAACCATGTTTCCGAGCAGCAAATCTAGCAATGAATTCAATATAATCTTTCCACTTCATATCAGCCAGGAGCATCAGCCAACCAGGACACGATGAGTCACTCATGGATGTTAGTATCAGCTATGCTGATGGAAGGGAGGAAGGGGGCCTCTTTAAGCTGCAAAATTTGGTTTGGTTTTATGAAGGCTTTTGATGTGTTTGTATATAGTAATACTGATTGATAGACCTTGAGGAGCTCCTTGGCAAATGGAACTCCTCTTGACTATGACACGCCCCCTGTGTGCCACAAGGAAACAAAGGTGAACTTTTTAAGTTGCTAACAATTACCTGTAAAATTGGTATATTAAAACTTCTTAAGTTGTAAAAATTGTTGGTTATTTTCATTACAACGCATTTGGTGTTGCTTGTAAAGAAAACGTTTGGTTTGTCGCGAAACATTCTTTATCATCATCATCTATGTGCAGTGTCCCGTAAGCAATCACATTTCCCTATCCCTTGTAGATCGTAACATCCTTTCTCTTGTTAGTCCTCTCAAATCCTGGTTTGCCATTCATTTGTGCAAGCCCGTCAACTATGTCAAACAGTTTTCCCTTGCCTCTCTTTCCCTGTCCTGTGAGTATTGGATTTTCCAAACCCCTCTTCCTCATCACATGTGCCAGAAACTTAAGCCATATTTTCCTAATGAGTATCAGTTTTCATTGTATCCAAAACCTTGTCCTTGCTCACATGTTCAGTCCATGGTATGCTCAGCATCCTTCTGTATAACAACACTTTAGTTGCTTCAAGTCTTTCCTTCATCTTTGATGAGGTTGTCCAGCACTTACTGCCATATTGAAAGACTGACATCACATAATCAAATTTTTAACAAAATTTTCCTGTCTCTTAATACTCTACTTAGCTTTTGAAATACATGCCTTCAAATCCCATAGTCACACTTTCTGTGCTCTGTTAGAACACTTCCAAGGTATTCAGTTTTCTTGTAGTTTATATGTAGTTCTTTCTTTCCACTTTCTTTAGAACTTTGCTAACACTGACTTTTTACTAAATAACTATAGTGTGTATCCTAGAGTGATGGTCATTAATCTCCAACTAATTTATAAATGAAGCACATTTGATCCTTCATGGGTTCTTCACAACTATGGCCTTGTTCTTGGTTAACAGTCACTTAGGAAATACATGTTTTGCTGCCTGTTTACTGACATAGATTATATGTTAATGGAAAATTTGATTTAAAATATTTTAGGGAAAAAGAAAAAGGAAAAAGCATTTTTTGGAAATATGAGATAAATAGCAAGATATTTTATTCTCAAAAAGTGCAGAGTTTGCAGTTTAATTTCTAAATCTACATTTATTTTCTGTTTTTACGAATTAATGTAATTTTTAACGTCTATTAAACTCTAGCATGTCAGTTTTACGATTTAGCAAATATCTACATATAAATAAAGTATCTTCCCTAAGGGATATTTGATACTTAGGAAAAGATTTTTTTTTGTTCTTTTTCAAGTATTATAACAGTTCCTTCATTGTTGCTCGTAAACCATAAACATCAGATTCTAAAACTTAAAAGTGCCTTAAATCTTAAAGAATATAAATTAAATATTGATGGTTTTTATAATAAAGTTATTGCTTAAAATTATATTAATATTTCCCTCCAAGTTTTTACAGAAGTAAATATCTTGTTTGAAAATGTTGCTAGAAACCAAATTAAAAGTATCTTCTGAATATGTACGTTGCACAAATATAAATCTATCATCCGTCTCTGCATTGAATCCTATTGCTCCATCTGGTTGATTACTTCTGCTACTCATCCCAAGATTCTTGATTAAATCCAAAGAAAGTATCTGCAATGTTAACAGTTCTAACTTGGCATCTAGAAATCATTCATTTTCTCATTCACGTGACGTAGTGTCCCTCAGACTATATTTTCATGTCGACTGCTCAGATGAGCTTTTTACCCCTGGTGCCCAGTACGTATGAATTTAAACATGCTACTACATGGTGTGGATGTGCATTGTGGTGCAGTAGATATCGGCTCAGAAAGAGAAATCGGGAAGCCGAGTTTGAATTCCTTGCATTCACTTATCCGCAAATACCCTTGGGAAAGGTATTAATCTGTTTCTTCCCTCCAGTTATGGATTAAATAGGACAGATTGGGTTCTGTAGTCTTGGTCGGCAACCAGTCTACCGCAGAAAGCAATGGCAACCTACTGCGGGATAATCTTCTGCCCAATCAGTCAGGTCTCTTTCGAGACATGATCGCCTAAAGCTTGTATCACGTATGGCACTTAACTGACTACATGGTGTAATGGATTTTGACTCAGAATGAGAAATAAGAGAGCGGAGTTCAAATTCCAGTCAAATTCATTTCATTCATTTTCACACAAATACCCTTGGGAAAGGTTATTTCCATCTCTTCTCTCTCCAGCTGTGTGTTGAATAACAGGCAGATTGGGTTCTATAGCCTTGGTTGGCAAACAATCTACTGCAGAAAGTAATGGCAACCTACTGCAGGAAAATCTTCTATCTAGTCAGTCATGTCTCAAAAAAGACATGGTTGCCCAAGCGTATATCATGAATGGTAATTAACTGATTATAACTGACTGACTATATTGGCATTTAGGTCCCACCCTTTTACTGTTGAAATTGTTAAATGCCTTTTCTACTTGAATAGTTTCTTTTTTAACTCCCTGGCTGTGGATCTCCCTTCCATTTACTTGCTTCCCTGATAAGTACAACCTCCAAAAATTTAAATACAATGTCAATTGCCATCTATCTTACTGAAAACCTTTACCCTTTCTTCAATAAGCCCTGTAAACAGACTTTTGTTTTTTTTTCACTGTAACCCCCTATGCACAAGTGGTGGTCCCAATTTGCTTGTAGTGAAATTATTAAAAAAAAAAAAAAGTATTATATTATGCATTACATCTATTAGTTACTGTAGAATATTATATAGGATAAATATAAAAGCTAATTACAGTGGAAACTTGTTTATTGTAATAATTTTGTGTTGGTGTTGTTTTCATGATAGAACTGTCACAACTCAACTACTGCTTTACGGAGTCATTTTCTTTGATTCATTCATTTTCCATGGCTTATCAACCCTTTGCAGGAAGAAGCCAGAAGATAATGTTAGCTTGTAAAGAACTCAGTTCGCCCTGCTATGTGTACCCATAAATAAAAAGAGAAGTTACCCATTGTTATCTGCACGAAAGTGCATATCACAAACTCAACCAGAATTCAAACTCAGCACACAAATTTTTTTGTATCAAGCTGCTATCCATTATACTACCTTTTACATACATGCATAAATGCAATATGTGTCTGTGTGTATATAAGCTAATTTAAATTTATTAAGAAAAAATTAAATTGTGATAGGTATCTATTTAATTCAAAAATATCTATTTAGATAAATTTTTCATAATTAATATTATCACTAATATTGAATTCATAAAACACTCAAGATTAATTATAATTTTTTTCTTTAAAAAAGCAAATTGATTTTTATGTTAGCCCAGTGGCTGTCACTAGAAATTTTTTCCTAACAATTTGTTTTGACAGCAATGAAAAAAGCAGAAATAATTCTTAATTTGAATAGCAAATTTTAAACAATACTTAAAATAAACTTGTATTAAATACAAACTGTGCTTTTCGACTAATATCTTAGCCATTTTCAAGGATTCAGGATATGATAATGCAAATGGTGTGTAAGTTTGCTGAGATGGAGACATTTTTAATTCTTGAAATAAATCCTATATATTATACCCCTGTTCAAATTTGATGTTGTTTAGGAATGTTTTTGGGGATATTTTTTATGATGAGGGCTCCTCTTTTGAGACAACTCACAGCATGAAGAAATTAATTATTTCTTTGGTATTAGCTTCTGTCAAAAGTATTTTCATTTTTCTGAAAACTTTTACTCCAAAGCTTATTGCATGTACCCATCTGAAGCATATAAATAGCCTCAATCATATATTGAGCTATTGAAAGTATTTTTGTTTTTAGACACTGACTGTTCAAATCCTATTTAATATAGACATTATGGTTATGACTTGACCTTTAGTAAAATAATTGATTCCCTGTATTATAATTCAATGAACTTTTGTGAAAAAAATAATAAAGGTTTAACTTAAATTTTTGTTTTGAAATGTCATCCCCAATACAAAATATCTAAAATTAAAGTATAGTAGTATTCTGACAATCTGGAAATTTATAACATGCATTTTGTGGGACAATAAGCATGAACAATTGGAATTGGAACTTGGCTCTCGGATTTCTCGCACTGAGCCAATATCCACTGCACCACAATGCACATCCAGTCAAATTCATTGCATTCATTTAGTCTACCAAAGAAAGTAATGACAACCTACTGCAGGAAAATCTTCTGCCCAGTCAGAGACATGACCACCCAAGAGTGCATTACATATAACACTTAACTGACTGAACCTGGTATTCACAGACCCATTATTAAAAAAGCTGTTAAAGACTAACATGAAGAAAAGACTACACTGAGAAAATTGGTCATTGCATTTTGATGGCAAATGAACTGATGACCAAGAATATCAAAACCTATTTAAATAGAAAGAAGAGAAGTTAGAAGCATTACATTCACAAACTGAGTGTCCCTTACTTTCGGCCTTGTGCCGCATCTAAGCTATGCTTAGAAAAATCACCATTCACCAAAGAGAAAATTGGATACCATTATCAAAAGAATAACAGCTATTCTCGATAAATACAATTTATGAAAGAGCATAAAGGTGATTGCTGCAAACACTATGAATATGAACACTTGAAGCAGGAATGGGATTGTTATTCAGTTACAAAGTCTATTTGCTCAAAAGATCATGTTCTTGACCAAGTGTGTTGCATAGTAATAGATGATGAGCTTGTAGGAAACAACACATCACACAGTATTGAATATCCATTTTTCTGTGAACTTATATCTAACGACAAACAGCTGAAGAAGAATTTCAAGAATGGTAAAGAAAAGATTGCTGAAACAGCAGTATAGCATGATAACATGAAATTTCTGTTTCCTTTAACTAGAGTTTTCTGCTTTATTTTTTTCAACAAATGGGAAGATTTCTTGAAGGGAAGTTTTCAAAAAAATACCTGACTTAAGTAATGCAAGATGGAATACTAGAGCAACACCAGCACTTTTACCATTCTGCAGACAAGCCAGGTTTTACAAGTGTTTAGCACAGTGTATTCAATGAGTTGTTACAGTACACTCCTATCTGGAATAACAAAAGTTAGCAGGTAAGCTTATTAGATGTATAGTAATGATATATTAAAATTAGAATAATCTAGGACAGTTGTAACTGTCTCTTGAAAAAATTCCTCAAATCTTCTGAATATTAGCTGGTATGTTCCTGATGAAAATAAATTCATGCATAACACCTCTAGTTTCTGAAGATGGTAAACTTCATATCTCTTGAACCATAACTTTATAATTGCCCATTTAAACCAACATGAAAATTAGACAACTTAGATGTGCTTCATACTCATCAGAAACACAAACACAGAGTACAACAGGTAAATTGTCACCATTTTACTTAGTGCTATACTGTGCATTTGAACATATGAGAAATGAGCATGCGCAAAATTAAAAGTCAGTTGGACATCATCTGTGAGAATGAATGAACACTATTTTCACTCTGCCAGAAATCTGGAAATGGCATACTGTGCTGCTTGGCATTTGCACTGGAAGCACTAATATGGATATTTCAGAGGATTTGGAAAGAGTTATAGGAGTTTAATGGTGATTATGAAGGAACAGCAGCTCACTCTGATCATCTGATAAAAAAGAATTCCCAAACTTGTTGATGAGAGCCTCAGACTCAATGCAGAAATCTACACCAAGAACTTTAAGGAATTAGAGCTGCCCAGGGTCAAGAGGATGGCTGCTGGAAGACTGCATATCTGGCAACAGCAGTTTGCACACTGCTACACACAGAGGAGAACCCAGTCATGACTTTCAGGGGATTTCTGTGACCACATCCCCCACTTCCACCTAACACTCCATTCTTCAACCCCTTTGATTATCATGTGTGAGGCATAGTTGAACGAAAGCACAACAAAACTTGAAACACCAAAGATGAACTAAAAGCAAGGATTATGGCAGCATTCTGTAACTTAAATAAAGAGACCACCCAGAAGAGTTGCAAAAGATTCCAAAGTTATTTGGAGGTTGTGGCTGAAGGCAACGACAATTTTATTGAATAAATTCACTTTAGCATTTCAAGATACTTTAGTAAAATTTCCGTAAATATATCTGTTAAAATGAGATGTGTTATTTTCATTTTTGTGTAATTTAGAAAACAATTCTTCCATTGCACTGTGCGTGTATATGCAAGGTGTCCATAAAGTTCATGTGCACTTTAAAACATTTATAACTTTTTGTTTTTGCGATAGAAATAATTTGTAAAAAGGATTAGAATGAAGTAAATCTATATTTTTTAAGGTTTTATTGAAATTTTATTTCAGTTTCCATGTATCTGCCATCATTAGCAATACAAAGGGAAATATGATTTTAATATTTTTTCATTTATCTAAAAATAGTTGCAAATTTTGTGGCAAAGAATTATTCAATAACTATACTTAAAACTACGTACATTAAACTTTCTAACATTTTACAGATTATTTCTATCACACATACAAATAAAGTTATAACTTTTTTAAAGTGCACATAGACTTTATGGACACCCTGTATACACATACACATACACACACACACACACACACACACAAATAAACACATGTAGACTATTTGGCTGTAACTTTTGTTTTAATGTCATAATGATATATTCAAGTAGGAAGATTCTGGCAATTTTGAGACACCATTTTTAACTGGGTCTCACAGCTACTACTTAATTGCAGAATTAAGAAAATTGAAAAATAGTTGAGTTGTATGCATGTTAGGTTGTCCCTTAAAATAAAGCACGGAAGTAGATAGGCAACATTTGTCAATTACGATGTTTTTATATGTAAAGAAGAATGCCTTACTATCAGCATTTGAAAATTTTTATAAGAGTTAGGATCATTGGAAAATATGTTGAACACAAAATGCGTTTCTTTTTAGTGATTCCTTTTCTCTCCTGATCAGACAGGCATTTACAAAATCAAAACTGTAGTAAAATGTATTACAGTGAACCACAAGTGTGTTTAAAGTGTTATTTAGCAGCATTTCTCTGCAATGTTCATTTTTATTTTTGTGGGAGGGATAGATTTATGGATGTTTAGGCAATCAGACCAGAAAAGAATTCACTAATGCATTGAGAATAAGCTAATCACACAATTCTCAACAACAAATATAAAACCAGGAATATAAATAAAATCAAAACTTTGAAAACTATGTAGGACCTCTTATAAGATACAAGAACGATCATTTTGATAAACAAAAACATTGTTTTATTCTAAAAAATGTATACATTAATATGACAAAGAACAAAATTTTAATTGATAGACATCAAGTCAAAGCAAAATAATTTTCTTCCTTTTCACAATATTTTGTAAATAAAATAAGAGACATTTCAGTGAAAGAGACTTCACTGATCTCACCAAATACTTTTATAAAACAAACATGATCAAATTCTATTTTTGTGGAAATGTAAGAGATTTATTGTTTCATACATAATCAATGTTCTATTATTTGTTTCTTAAATAGATTGTCACTGATTTTTTAATTAAGGAACTTCAATTTATTCTGGTGTTTGTATGTATAAGTATAATATTAGTAATAATTAAAAAGAAAAAAAAAGTCTCTAATGTGTGTGTGTTTATATATATATATATATAAATTTATTTTTAAATGGAACTGTGTGTGTGTCCATTACCTATAGACTCCGAAATGGCTGAACCAATTTTCTTGAAAATTTACAGTTGTCTTATAAGCATCTGCGAGTGTTCATAGCTAGGTTGTGTGTCGAGATACCCCCGATAAATATAAAAAAAAAAAAAGAAAAAAAAAAAATCTATAATTGAAAAAAAGTTGGGTTCTAGAAGGTGTGATCCAATTTTAATCAAATTTAATACACTCATAGACAAAAACATAAGAAATGATATTCAGAAGTTACAAGGTTGCAGTTCTTACAATAGTGCAGAAAATCGATAATATATGTCTATAAAAGGCAAGATGTTTGTGTGTGTGTCTGTTTATCTGTCTGTATGTCCTCTACACAAATCCAATTTTTATCCGATTCTCACCAAACTTCACGCAAATATTCTTTAGGCTGAGTCTGAGCTCCAGGACTATGGATTAGTTTTAAAGCTTTCATTACACCCGAGCAACACTGGGCTATACTGCTAGTGTGTGTATATATATATATATGTGTGTGTGTGTGTGTGCACACACTAGTTTTCGTGGACAGATTCAAAATCCATCAAAACCCATCTCTTCTGGTGTAAATCAAAAACTCAACAGGCGGTTAAACTCTTTAGTTCTGAGCATTGGAAGTGACAAGGTATCTAATTTTATTTATTATTACATAGCCTCAGAGATTTCAAGGCATTTTCTCTTCTATATTGTTTTGGCTTTCTTTTATTCTCACCTGGGGAAGTGTTTTATTCCACTCATTTGTGTCCAAATAAAAGGAAATGGGCCAAATTTTTAAAAACTGGGATAGAGCTGGGATGAGACATGCCCAGTCTTCCTGGTCCCCCAAAAATCACTAAAACTGTCGTATTCTAAACAGTGTCAATATTCAAAAACAAATAAACAAAATGATTCAGATAATGAAATTCATGGTTTGATATGTACACATTATTGAGTCTACACATTAATTTCCAAAACAATAGGTTTTTTTTGAGCTGAAATAAACCAAATTTTAAGAAAAAAGCAGGAACAAAATTGACTATTTTGAACTGAAATCACCAAATACTTTAACGTTACATTCTATTGAGTCTGGCTATTGGGTTGGTTAATTTGATATATCAAACCCTTAAATATTATGTATTAAGTCTTATGTATGTCAATGTCTTTTAAAAACATCTTATCAAAATCTGCTAAAATTGGTTTGAATTACTGAAAATTCAGAAAATAACTGATATAAGGTTCCATGATAGAAATTGATTTTAGACTGTTTAGCTGTGGTTAAAAAGGTATAGAATAGTCTAAATTTTGAAAATATCAACGTGAAGCACAAGCTTATCAACTGATAAACAGTATAATTAATAAAATAACTCATCAATAACGTCACTGTAGAGCAAAACAAATAATGGTGTTCTTTTTGTTAAGAACCCAGGTGTGATGAATACGAAATTAAAGTAACTCTTTGCTTCAGTTTTTAAATTTGCAAGCAAATGGGAAAATTTATTTTCGACAAACAGAAGAAAGGACTGGCTTTGGGTTAAAGAAAAATTTTTGTGAGCCTGTGTGAAATTTATTCTAACCAATAAAAAAAGAGTGACTTACAAACTGAAAAAAAGTAACAAGCTTATGTCAAATAGTTTTTTGATATGAATAAAAGGAGAAGGGAGTAAAGAACCAGTCACAATCTAGCAGGTTCTCAGGCCACCAATAGTACAGAAGTGTCTCAACAACCTACATTAGCTAGCCCCTCACTTTCTCTCTTGTGCTGTGTTGTTTATCTCTCCTCCTTCCTCCAAAAAAGAAAGAAAGAAAGGCAGAGTCCCATGCATCTGAATAACCTTAATGTCAAATTATGGATACATTATCAGCTTCTAATGAGAGCTGGGAAATTTCAAGAAACTCTGTTCAACTCCTAAGCTAAGTACGTTAACATTTCTGAATCATGTTAAATACATCATTATAACTTCAGTAAAAAACAAACTCAATTCGTTTTAAGCATTTTAGAAATTGACTTTGTGTCAGATGTTTCAATATGAACATTTTCTCTTGACTATTCATCAAATCTATGAACTTTAAATGTTTGATTACTGCTATGGAAACTTCAAACATGTAAACTGTGTAGAAACAACATATAAACTTTTATTTAATCATTTGAATAAAAATCAGCAAGGTATGTGGCTCATTTTTAAAGTTTTGTGGAATACGTTGTCATTTTTAAAGTTTTGTGGAATATGTTGTCATTTTTAAAGTTTTGTGGAATACGTTGTCATTTTTAGTGATGTTTTGATCACCAGGCAAGTGTGAGCACGTTTCAGTCTGGCTACATCTCATTTTTCAAAAATTTTCTAAACATTGGCCCATTTCCTTCCATTTGAATACAAATGAGTGGAATAAAACACTTTACCACTTATCCTGAAAAATTTGGTCTCTATAGTCCATCTCTACTTTAAATTAAATATAAAGACAAATGTGTCAGTTAGATGCAGAAGTACATAAAAACAAATCTTTTCAGACTAATTCTTTTTTTTGTGAATGGAGAGTTAAATTGGTTGAACCAGAAGGTTTGAGTGTCAGATTTTCAAACTGATTGCTCAGAAATTCCATCTTTTAACACACACCTACAACCATTCAAATACTTTTTTACATATTTAAATTAACCAATAACGAAACCTTCAAGAAACATTAAGCTAACCTTAATGCAGACATCTTAGGAAACTGAAAGGATACATCCAATTTTTTAACCAATCAAAAGAAAATCGATAAGAGTTTTGGTGTTTTTTTTTCTGATCCAGTGCTTAGATATAAATATGAACTGATTTCAACTTTTGAACAATGAGAGGATTATAAAGAGAGGAGAGAAGTAGTCGTCAAGTCAAAACGTTCTGTTCTTTCTTACTTTTAATCTTGCTTTTTCATCATTTCCCACACTGTTGAACAGAGGTAAGAAATGGACATCAATAGTCAGCAGCACACTGAACCTTTAAAAGTCAGTCAAGTTACATTCTTCTGTCATTGTTTTCCTTTTCACCTTTCCTATACAACTTACTAAGCATTACTATTTAGAAGAAAGATACAAAGACTGTGCTAAAACAATTACTACTATATTCCAAACCATCTGTTGATTTGAACTGTGCTTATACAAACTTTAATGTGAAGGTTTTATTTTATTTTTTATTCCTTTCAACAAAGAACTTTCTGCATGCATTGTTTTTACAGAAAAATTATTGTATTTGTAAAATAATAAATTCCAACTGTTTGTTATAGCTCAGAAAACTTTCTATTGTTTCTTATTCGTGTTGTTTGGTTACTCTGTTTTCTGTTATTTTTATAAAATATGGGGTTTTTCGATCATGTGTGGCATAAGGTCAATATTAATATTCATTGTCAGCACTTCTTTAAGTCCTTCACATAAGTTTTTTTATACAATTTCTCAAACAAGGAATTATCATTTTTATAAAGCAATTCTTTAAACATTTTCAGCCTCTACATTGTTTTCAATATAACATTCACTGATCCTACTGGTATATTATCTGCTTGAATTTATGAAATGAAGTGTTCTTCATATTATTCCTTGATTCTTTCTGCTCTTCCTGAAATGTCTCCCCTATTCAGTCACCTCTCATCATTGTTCTCTCTTTATTTGTGGCATTTAAGATTCTTTCTAGCAAATTTCATAATTTTTAAGTCAGTTCTTTCTTATGATTTAATTGACTCTTTCTTCTTCTATGTGCCCTGTCCCTTCAGGACGTAGGCGATCATGGCGTTCCACGTTTCCCTATTTAGATGGCTCTGAGCACGCCTTCTCCTGTTACACCATGCAATCCTCATTCCGTCATCCACCTGATTAGGTCCTTCAAATATGTTATCCGTTGCTTTCCCCCGTCTCTTTTTCCCTCTATCTAGCCTGTTAGTATCAGATTCTCCAAGCCCTCCTTCCTCATTGAGTGTCTCAGGAACTTCAGCTGTCTCTTCCTGATGCTCAGTATTAATTTCCTTTTTGTTTCTATCATTTCCAAGTACTGAACCAAAAAACTAAATTCAGAACAAAGAATTTTTTTCTTCTGAGGTGGAATCTATACCAACCAAAATGTTCTCAACCAAACAAAGAATGAAAGCAAAAGACAAGACAGATTGAAATTTTATAAAATATTTATTGCAAAGGAATAATATAAAAGTTTGGCTGAGAAATAGTATACCTTTCATTGACTGAAGAGTCAGAATGTCTACATTTAAAAATAAGTACTACTTACACTTGTGGATGTATGTTGTGGTGCAGTGGATATTGACTCGGAACGACAAATCGGAGAGCCGAGTTTGAATTCCATTTGAATTCCTTGCATTCACTTATGCACAAATACCCTTGGGAAAGGTATTAATCCATCTCTTCCCTCCAGTTATGGGTTAAATAATAGGAAAGATTGGGTTCTATAGCCTTGGTCGGCAACCAGTCTACCGCAGAAAGCAATGGCAACCTACTGCGCGATAATCTTCTGCCCAATCAGTCATGTCTCTTTCAAGACATGATCGCCCAAAGTGTGTATCAGGTATGGCACTTAACTGACTACTTACACACCCAGTAAGAATGAGAAATCAGAGAGCTTAGTTTAAATTCCAGTTGAATTTGTTGCATTCACTTATGCATAAATACTCTTGAAAAAAGTATTAATCAATCTCTTCTCCCTCCAGCTATGGGATGAATAGCAGGATAGATTGGGTTCTATAGCCTTGGTTGGCAACAAGACCACCACAAAAAGAAATGGCAACCTACTGCTGGGAAATCTGCCTAGTCAGTCATAGATCAAAAGAGACATGACCACCCAAGTATATGTCACATATGGCACTTAACTGACTGACTGACTGAAGAGAAAGAGTTGGTTGGTTGGTTGGTTGGTTTTTATAGCAAATCAACACCTTGGCAGGTCATTTATTGCCAACTAAACTTTATTTATTGCTGGTAATACCTTTTTCTTTCAACAATTTATTGTTGTTTTTTTATGTTTTGTGTCTAGTAATACATTTTTCTTTTCGAGTATCAAGCTTCATTGGGATTTGTTTTTAAGGGCAGGATCCCCAAGTCCTACCCTTGTTATTTAACCCTTAACTAGAGGGAAGGGACAGATTAATACCTTTCCCAAGGGTACCAGTGCTTAAGTGAATGCAGGGTATTTAACTGGAATTCGAACTCAGCTCACTGATTTCTCTTTCCGAGCCGATATCCACTGCATCACAACACATATCTGTCACTAAACACTTACAGCACCTGGTATTCCCAAGCAGTCACCCATCTAAGTACTGACCAGATTCAACATTGCTTAACTTCGGTGATCAAGTGAGAACCGGTGTATTCAACATGATAGGCTGTAAGCCTGAAGAGAAAGAGAGTTTCCTTTTTGAGAAAGTTTATAAAGGCAACCATCAGTTAGTGCTGCTAGACTGATTTTCTACAGCCAATCACCTGTGGCGAAACCTTAACTCATTAAAAGTATTTCCAGAAAATCAAGAGGCTAAATTTATTACTGCTGCAGACCCAGACGAGCATTGCCAGTGTGAATGGTTGCATTTTGAAACTAAACATTGTGTCTGTTTCAACAAATGCCAAAGAGTACAATATCTGAGACTGTTTTGATAAAGACAACAGAATTAATCAAAAATTAGGGCAGAAAGAATATCAGAGCATGCAATGCTGGAATGCTAAGAAAAAGCAAAAAGCACATGAGTCAATGCATTGTTTAAGTAATCATCTTCCAAACAAAGTTTATTCATAGCTACTTTCACACTTAGATAACACACAGAGACAGGCAGATAAAGACAGGCAGATATACCCAAGCAGAATGCAGGCAAAATCTCAACTAATAAGGAATGCAGCAAATTGACAGTGAGTTCATTAATTAAATTTCATAAAAACTATGCACTTGGGATTTCACATTATGAATACACTAGCCACAATGTTTGTGTACACCAGAGACAACTTCAAACAACGCTCAAGTTTGATATAAAATCATAAAATGGTGCATTTGTAATTTAATTGGTTATCATCCAGCGTCATTACTTAAAATGAAATAAACTAGAGGTTTATCTTCCACAACAAAGTATCTTAGTAAACATTACGAGTATTACAAACAATATTATCTTCTTGTTGCTTTAACAAAACAGCATAGAAGATAATTGATATTTTTAGAATTGGTAAATTTTACAAACATGATAATGGTGATATTAGCCATTTCATAAGGAAACATTTGGTATTCATTGACTGAACAGCTCATACGACTGCTGGTTGAAATTCATAAAATCCTTTTCTTAAAATTATTTTTCAAGAAAATAGTTTTTGTTTTTTTAATCACATCACCCCAAGCAAGGCGGTAAGGCCACTGGTTTGCAGGGGGCTACATAAGAGTGAATTGATTGGAAAAGAGAAAGCCAGAAACCACGTCCTAAGCAGGAAACAAGGGATGAGCCTCTACACCTGTTCAATAGACGTGGGTGGAGTGTGAACTGAGTGATAGTTCAGTCTATCTACTCCAATTGAAAAAAAAACAGAAAAAATAAAACGTGAAAAGATTGGAAAAGAGAAAACAGGGAACAAGGGATGAGCCTCTACACCGGTTCAATAGACGTGGGTGGAGTGTGAACCGGGCGATAGTTCAGTCAAGCATCATAGCTGTTATTGCTTTTTCCAGTAATGAGGTGCAAATGGTCTGCAACAAGGTTGTACATGCAATCCATTGCTAAGGATGCTGCCAAAATGGCCAGTTTTCGTTGTACCTTTTCCAGCAAGTCCCTCACTTCTCCTGCTAACCTCAATTTTTACAATGGCCAGATAATGCCAAAAATGAAGTACTGCTGATCAGGTTTCACTTCCCACTTTCAATAGAATTCAAAAACATCTTCATGTCCTTGTAGGGAACAAATTATTTTCCACCCTACAAATAAGATGTTACAAGCTTTTCACTGATTTATTGTTATTTCAATAAAGAGGGTTTGGATGAACAACTTCTTTGTTCTTCCAGTCCTTTCCTACCTGCCATCAGTATGGATGATACTCGTCTCCTACAAAGTAACACACTGCACCTCCTTGGCCTCACTCTCTCAACTGACTTCAAGTGGAATGACTACATTGAATCTAGCACTCCACCCACGTCTATTGAACAGGTGTAGAGGCTCATCCCTTGTTCTCTGTTTAGGATGTGGTTTCCGGCTTTCTCTTCTAATCTTTTCACTCTTATGTAGCCCTCAGCACATCAGTGGCATGACCATCTTGCTCGGGGTGATATGATTAAAAAGAAAAAAAAAAAAAAAGAGCTGCATCTACTGCTATGAAGGTTGGGTAACTTTGTCAGGCCAGGAAGTTTTTCTTGTCAGAATCCATCTTGCACATTCATAAATCTACCATTCGTCTATACAATGAATACTGTTGCCAAATTTGGTTGGGTGCTCCTGCTATTCATTTCAGGTTTCTCAACAAAATCCAAAGGAGGATCTGCAACATAAGTGATCCTGATTTCAATCACTTTCTTACTGATGGGATGTGGCTTCTCTTTTTTTTCTTTCTTTTTTTTTTGACACACAAACATTCACAGCAGTTTCTGCTTGAACAAGCTTCTTTCCTTGGTGCCATGACCACATGAATTTACTTGTGCTACTAGATTGGCATCTAGGTCCCACTCTTTTAGTGTCAAAATAGTCAAATGTTGCCATCACTTCTACTCTCTCTGTTTATGTTTTACTTCCAGACTGTGGAACTCTCTTCCATATACTTGCTTTCCTGATGGCTACAATCTCCAAAAATTTAAATGCAATGTCAATTGCCATCTTCTACCTCACTAAATCGCATCCACTTATCCTTCCTTCAGCCTCCCCTGCACTGTGTTTTTTCTTTTACTTTAACCCCTTGCACACCTAAGTCAGTCTTAACTTGCATGTGGAGAAATGATTCTAAAAAGTTTTAGCCTTCATGTCTAAGACTCACCATGCTAAACACATTACAATAAACTACCATTATTCGCTTTATATTCCATAGGTGAGATGTAAGTTCTATTCAAGCAGCCTCTTCCTACTTTGCAAAACCAACTTCCAAGAGGTTGTTCCCACCCACCATCACCACACTCGTAAGCTGTTAAAGTCAAGTTAATTGTTATCTTCTCCACATATTTACATGAATTGTGCTGCTTCTTCTGTAAGCCAATACCTTGACCTATCAGTGTTTACTCAACACACTACACATGATTTTGTTTATGAATTATATTTTTCCCTTTACTTAATAAATGTGTTTTTATGTGTGGATCAGTGGTAAGAACATACACTTTCTGATCATGAAATCAGGGTTTGAATTTTACCATGGATGATTTGTCAGAGATTACTTCTTGATCATATTGGCCTGGTGAGGCATATAACACATTTGAAAGGTGTCTGAATACTATAACAGGTTGATCTAAGCACCTTGTGAGTAAAATTGATTAGATAGTATCTTGAAGTTGTAAACAGTTGTGCTAGAATAAAATCACAAGTCATCATTAGAGTTTTCAGTTCACTGGCCTTGTTCAGACTGTCATGCCTGACTATGATGCTTTCTTCCAGAAATTGTAATTAGGGTTCACTTTGCATAGTTTCAGCAGACTTTGTAGGCATCTGTCATTGGACTTGACCAGCCACTCTGACAGACAGAGTGTAGTTAGAGACATGGAGTAGCATGTTTTATAAAGCAAAATACAGTGTTGATAATTATTTGGAAAATGTACACTAATTAAAACCTGTCATAATGTAATGAAAAGCAATTTTGAATTAAGTGAAAAAGAAATGCTTGTAATGCCATTTAACAACCTAATTGAAAAATAACTTTTTGGACAGCCCAATACCTTTTTATAAAAAGAAAAAAAACTATTTTTTACATGCTAAATATAGAGGCTACTTTTTTGAAAAATACACAAAGATACATGAGGCATATAAAGAAAGATTTAACTTTTTCAAACACTTACTGCAAACAAAAGTAAACAATATACTCCAGTAAAAAATTTAAAATGTTTAAATTTAATATCTCAGAAGTCCCTCTCCTTCATATACACGTGTAATCATATCAGTGGATACATCACTTTAATCTAAAGGCCACATAGCACAAAAATATATTTCCACTTTGTCATTGATTTTCCTATAATGCAGTAAGCAACATGAAGAAAATTGGAGGGAGAGAATAAAAAAATAATTATCTCCAAAGACAGTTTGACCTGGGCTTTGATGAGTAACCTTGCTAGTTGATTATACCTCATTGCTACAACAGAACAAGTCAATGAATCTCACAAGCATCACATATTTGAAAATAACAAAAATAAGACAACTGTAATGAGAGACTTAATGCAAATAGAAATATCACTGCAAAGGTTTTTGTTTGTCATACTTTTTCATAAATTCTCTACAATGAGGGTCTGTGAATTTATTATCTCAGAACAGCGGCCATGTTGGGTTTTATGTCAATATATATCACACCCCATCGACACCTTCCTTCCACACTGCAACTCTTTGCATCTGTGTTTGCCATTTATTTGATTGAAGCAAGGGAGAAGGGGAGTCATGTTATTGATGCAGTCGCAGAAGAGAGAGAGAGAGAAAGCTATGATAGAAATTCTGCAGATGATTTTCAGAACAGAAGAGTGTCAGCTTTGAGAAAATTCTACCAGAGATGATTATTTTCTCAAAAAGAGGTATTTGGCTGGGTTAAATAGATATGGATGTGTGTGCATTATATATATATATATATATATATATATATATATATAGAATGTACACAAAAAGGTTGACTGCTTCTTTCCAAACACACTTGTCTGTGTATGGCATTTACTTCTGCAGACACCTACTCAGGCACATTTATGAAATGCTGGAGATAATTTTCAGTCGAAAAGTGCCTCAGTTTTGAGAAGATTCTACCAGAGATAATTATTTTCTCAAAATAGGTATTTGTATTGAGATATATATATATATATATATATATATATATATATATTACACCACCCTGTTTATCTTTTCCTTTCTCTCCACCTTTGCAACTGTCATCACACCTGTATTCCCATCCTTCTCTTGCTCCTTTCTAACTGGTTCATCTTTCTCTTCACTTTCTTCTATCTAATCTTTTTATTCTTATGTAGCCCACTGCACGTCAGTGGCATTACCGCCTTGCTAAGGGTGATACGATTTAAAAAAATTTTTTTAAATAATATATATATATATATATATCTATCACACACTCTTAATTTTATTAACAGTAACCACTTTGTACGATTTACACATTACTTGTCAATCATGAAATAAATTCTCTAGGATGCTGGTGTGCGAATTCACCGTGTACATAACATGTTAAAATCTGCCCCCTCTCTCAGCCTTGAGCCAATAGCTTAAGGATAGAATCTCTGACTGAAGCCAAACTGGCTGAGTTTCGACCCTAGCTGGTAGCAATTGGATATCTAGCCGCACGGATGAGCTGTGATACAGCAAAATAGGCTTGTATGTGGATGATTTTATATGAGTGCGTGTGTATATCTCATACACACTCATCTCTATATTATACATCACATATACACAGATTATTGAATCACATACATAAACTGACTGGTTACTTGTTTCCAAGCACACTTGCCCGCTACAGCAAATAGTCAATCCCTGACACAGACATCTACTCTAGGACATTTGAGTTTATTTGAAACCGAAGTCAACCTGCAGTTTATCCTGCAATTATACTGAGTAGACCTTACTTAGTTTCTAAGAGTAAGTAAATAATTTAGTGTGAACAACTTTTTTTTTTAACACCATCAGTATGCATGCTCAAACTCTTGGTCAAAATAAATTGTGGTTTAATGCTTGCACAGCTATTGACAGCTTCCAAGCAGTTCTGTCTTTCCAATTTCACTCACAAGGCTTGTCATCAATATGTGGTATGTTTTTCAGGCACTTTACTGCCACATGCTAGGATTACTTCTCCCAGCAGATAACATCAATAAGTCACCACCTTGATAAATCAGCCATGGGGAAAATCAAACCCAAGTCTCATAGTCAGAAAACGAATATTTAAAATTCAATATATATCTGTGTGTGTGTGTGTGTGTGTATATATATATATATATATATATATATTTGTGTGTGCAGCACTGTTCACAATGTGCACAAACATTATGCTTTGATCTCAGGTAGAAATACTGACAAGATGCAAAGATACTGACACAAACACACATATATACCTATATATGCGAATATATTTATATTGTTCAAGATAAGAGGCATTTTCTGTCATTTTTACTGATCAACTTTTCCAAATTACAAATAGGTGTTTTTCAGACAAGGAAATTCTATCAAGAATTCTTCTAAGCTCCTGTTAGAAGAAAAATAAAAAAATATGTTCTAAGCTTTTGACATATTTAAACCAACATCTATCTACCCTGATGATGATGATGACTGAAGAAAGTCAAGAGCTTGGACCATATTTCCTGCACCACCTTTATAAACGAACTTCCAATAATTTCTGACACAATTTCATCTCTGTCTGAGAAAGATTATTCATAATCTACAAAAGTTGATTAGTAAAATTAATTTTACAGAAAATGTTGTCTTTAATAATATTTCACTGAAAAAAGCATCTTCTGCCTAAATATCTCTGTGCATTTATGTATATACATATGTCAGTTAAGTGCCATCCGTGAAACACGCTTGGGCAATCATGTCTCTTTCGAGACTGACTGGGCAGAAGATTATCCCGCAGTAGGTTGCCATTGCTTTCTACAGTAGACTGGTTGCCAGCCAAGGCTATAGAACCCAATCTGTCCTGTTATTTAACCCATAACTGGAAGGAAGAGATGGATTAGGACCCTTTCCCAAGGGTATTTGCGCGTAAGTGAATGCAATGAATTCAACTGGAATTCGAACTCAGCTCCGCGATTTCTCATTCTGAGCCAACAGCCACTGCACCACAACACACATCCATATACATATGTACAAACTACAAAAATCATGAAGAGACATGTTTATCCAGAGACATATATGCACAAGCTATTATATAAAATGTTTGTCTGAGAAAACTGGTTATTCCTAACCAGGACATAAGGTCATTGTTTGAGCTTAAGTAAATTTTAGGATATTGAATACAGATTTTCAAACCAAGTAGACTCTCTACATTTGATAAATTGAATCAAAATAATCTTCTTACTATCAACCTTTGACAATTTTTTTGATGTGCAGACAAAACTCAACTCAGTAAATATGAACAATTATAAAGATGAAAGCAATATTAATAAGAGCATTCATCCCTGAGAGAAATACAATGAAAAATTTGATGATGCTAGTAGGTAAAGATGAGTATCAAGAGAAAAGGAGTGACACATAAGGAGAGCATGAGGTAGAAAAAGTAGAGACATGGTAATGGAGGTAGCAGATGATCAGTGAGTGTCAAAGGAATATGAGTTTTGTTTAATGGCATATCAACCTCTGTGGGTTGTTTAATACAAAAAAGGTGGGGTTATACAGTACTTTTTTAATGTTCAGTTATAGTGAAAAAATTGATCTAGTCAGATTTTGATGAAAAAAAATTTTTTTAAATTTATTTTTTGTTTTAGAAAACTGAAGATGTCTTCTAGCTTTAGAATAAAAAATGTACTGCTGGTAATTTTTTCCTTCAAAATTGTATATTTTTCTATGACCAGCAGAATATCTTACTGCTACCAAAGAGGTGATTAGGACTTGTTCCGCAATTTCCTGTGTGACGTCCCTTAGAACAAAGTATTTAGCCTTCCCATAGAAAACAGTGCGGCTAAGGTCTCATCTTGGTTTAAGGCTGTCATCAATGCTTTCATCCCCGCCAAGAAGTTAAAAATTAAATCCCACTCATCCCCCTAGTTCTTCCCTGCCTGCTCGGCCGCCATCACCCCAAAAATCACTTCTTTTGGCTTTACCAGATTCACCTGTCGGACCATAACAAGCGTTTTTATGCTTTTTTTTTTTTTTTTTTAAATCATCTCACCCCAAGCAAGGAATTCTACTACCACTGTTGCACAGGGGGTTACATAAGGGAAAGTGAGGAGAAAGAGGGGTTAGTTATGGGAAATGTTAGGATGAGAATAATAGATGGATGAGAATACTGAGGATGGGGATGGAGTAGATGAAAAAAAGAGCTTGAGAGAATGGATGCGAGTTAGGAGATGTCTATTGACCTTACATTTAAATTCCTGGAGATTGTAGCTGTCGGGGAAGCAAGTATATGGAAGGGAATTCCACAGGTGGGAGAGACAATAAAAGAAGCTGTTAGAGTAGAAATTGCAGTCACATTTTATCAGTTTCACTGTAAAAGGGTGGGACCTAGTTGCTAATTTAGTAGCTCATGTAAATTCATACCCAGGAGGCACCAGTGATCTAAGTACATTGGAGCAGAAGCTGTGAAAATATTTATAGAAGAGGCACAAGGGGAAGCCACGTCACGCCGGTGAGAAAGCAACTGCAACCGAGCTGCCAAGTCAGTAACTATCACATTACAGATACTACATTGGATTCTGTCAAGAACCCTGAGGTGAATAGCAGGGGCACCTGACCAGATGTGGTAACAGTATTCAATACAAAGGTGGATGGTAGATTTATATATATGCAGAATGGACTCAGATGGAAAAAAAACTTCCTGGCCCTGCACAGTGAACCAACCTTCTTAGCAGCGGATTTAGCAAGGGATTCAATATAGTCATTCCACTTGAGGTCCGCTGAGAGTGTAAGGCCAAGGAGGCGTAGTGTTTTACTCTCAGGGAGGCATGCCTCTTCCATGCTAATGGGGGATAGGAGCGATTGTCTATGATGGTTAATAGAGAGCAGCTTTGCGAAGCATTAAATTTTACGAGCCATTTCTTGCCCCAGTCCACCATGGATTGGAGGTCCTTCTCGAACTCGGTAGTGAGGTTTGCTTTGTCAATCTCAGAAGATTTTTGGTCAAGGTGAGAGTAAACGGTGGTGTCATTGATGTTAGAGACCAGTGAGGGGGTAATGTGGACGTCATTCAGTTGGGCCCGAGTTCTAGGTGGGAAGTCAGGTGTAGATACTTCAGACAAATCTAGTCTTGAGTTGGTGGATCAACTGCAAGCAAAGCATTCAGCCTTGTTTGCTGAAGAGGTGAGGACCTCAAATTCATTGATTAGAGGGGATATTGAGGTTTAACTGCTGTTAAGTACACTTTTACAAAGTTGCCAGTAGTCTTTGTTGCCCAACTTACTAGATGCTATGTGCTGCTTCATTCTGGCAGCAAACAACATCTTAGCTTCATTAAGTATCTTTTTGCACTTATTACAAGCTGAGGCAAAAAGGCACCTGTTATGGTCTGATGCGTGGCTTCTATAAAACTGGAAAAAGTGATTCTGGTGAGCAATGGTGGCCAAGCAAGCAGGCAAGAACCAGGGGGACGAATGGGGTTTAAGCTGAAATTTCCTGGCTGGGATGAAAGCATCGATGCCAGCCTTAACCCAAGAAGAGACCTCAGATGCAGTCTTCAACGGGAAGACTAAAAACATTGTTCCAAGGGACGTCACACAGGAAGTCGTGGAACAAGTCCCAATCTGCTCTTTGGTAGTAGTAGGATATTCTGCTGGTCTGAGTTTCTTGGGTGGAGTGGGAGTGAAAGTAGATGTTAACAAAAACAATCGCATGGACAGAGTTTCCAAGAGGGCAGAGCTGCTTGACATTGCAAGAGTCTGGGATGGAAGAGAAGCATAGGTCTAGCAGTGAGTCCCTTCCATTAGGGTTATTGGAAAAACACATAGGGAAATCTACCACTTGCATAAAAGACTGAATGATCGAAAAATTCATGGTGTGGACACCAGCAACATCGGTGACAGAGTTTTCCAGCCACTTGGCGGGGTGGGTGTTAAAGTCACCAAACACAAATATATGGGCAGATGGATGAGAAGAAATGGCCTTATTGATATTATTAGAGATGATATCAAGTCAGGAGATGAGGGGGAGCGGTAGAGAAAACAAAGATAGCTAGCTGAGCTTAAAAGTGAGAGATGGAAGCACATGAAAGAATGATCTAGGGATTAAAGAGAGATCACTTTAGCTAGAGGGAGATGTTCGCTGACATAACCACCAAGCCCATGTATATGGATATTGAACTCCTTCCTGAAAAGGGGAAGGTAGCCAGGGACAGAGAAGTCAGATGAGGGAATTGAGGGGTTGAGATTAGTCTCACAAAGAGCTGGGATGTCAGGGGACTTTTGATGAAGGAAAGATTCAACGCTACAGAAGTTGGTTTGGATACCCTACATGTTAGTAAAGGAGATGTTAAGAGGTTTAGGTGATTTTAATTTGCCTGGGTTAAGTTTTTTTGCGGAGATGTTCATGATTAATGTTGTTGTTGAAGACAGACCTTGAGTAGAGAAGGCAAACAGTCATTAGCTGCGACATGCACTGAAAGGAAACTGGCTTGAGTCTCAGGAAAGTGTGGCTGCAAGAAGACCGATATTATGCAACTGTTAATCAGAGCATCCACTCTTGACGCTATGCAAGAGGTAGGGCTCTGAACTACCAGTCGGACGCAGCAACCCAAAAACTGCCAACCCGGCAATCTCCCAATGAAGAAACGTTGCTACTGACCACATACATCAGAAGAAAATTGCAGAAGCACCATTACTGAAATCTGAGGAGAAAAAGAGAGCCGGAAACCACTTCCTGAACAAGGGAGAAGCCTTTACACCTGTACAATAGATGTGGGAGGAGTGTAAACAAGGCAATAGAAGGGTCTATCTACAATTAACCTTGGCTCGCAATGAGTGCAAGAAGATACTTAAAGGAGCTAAGCTGATGTTTGCAGCCAGAATGAAGCAGTGCATAGCATCCCATAATTTCAGCTCCAAAGACTACTGGAGGATCTGTAAAAGCATGCTAAAGAGCAGCGAGCACTCAATCCCCCATCTAATCAACGAATTTGAGGTTCTCACCTCTTCAACAGAGACAAGGCTGAGTGCTTCGCTCGCAAATTCTCCACCAATTCGACACTGAACTCGTTTGGAGTATCTGTACCCAACTTCCCACCTCAAACCCAAGCCCAAATGACTGACACACTCATTACTCCTTTGGTGGTCTCCAAAATAATTTCAAAGCTTGACCCCCATAAAGCAAGCAAAGGGCTTCCTGTCCAATGCAGTTTACTGTCATACCCAGGACCAAAGGAATATGACTAGCAGGAAAAAAATGTTAAGACATGTAACAGGGACATTGAAAAAAAAAAGGAGAGACAGGATAATGAGCATATCTGATGGTAACTGACTGAGTGTCAATGGATTAAGAGTTATTGGGAGAAAAGAACTTATATAACAGGAACATCAGGAATAAAAGAAAATTACAGAGAAAAGGAGAGAGATGTTAATAGGCATAGTTGATGGTGAGTGAGTGTCAATGGGAAAAAGTAACAGAGAGAAAAGGAATGACTAAGAAGAACATCTAGGAGAAAAGGAAAGATATGGTAATGGGGATAGCTGGTGTGTGAGTGAGTATCAATGGGAAAAAGAAACGGGCAGAAAAAAAATGACTAAGAAGAGCATCTAGGAGAAAAGGAAAGATATGGTAATGGGGATAGCTGGTGTGTGAGTGAGTGTCAATGGGAAAAAGAAACGGGCAGAAAAAAATGACTAAGAAGAACATCTAAGAGAAAAGGAAAGATATGGTAATGGGGATAGCTCGTGTGTGAGTGAGTGTCAATGGGAAAAAGTAACAGAGAGAAAAGGAATGACTAAGAAGAACATCTAGGAGAAAAGGAAAGATATGGTAATGGGGATAGCTCGTGTGTGAGTGAGTGTCAATGGGAAAAAGAAACGGGCAGAAAAAAATGACTAAGAAGAACATCTAAGAGAAAAGGAAAGATATGGTAATGGGGATAGCTCGTGTGTGAGTGAGTGTCAATGGGAAAAAGTAACAGAGAGAAAAGGAATGACTAAGAAGAACATCTAGGAGAAAAGGAAAGATATGGTAATGGGGATAGCTGGTGTGTGAGTGAGTGTCAATGGGAAAAAGAAACGGGCAGAAAAAAATGACTAAGAAGAACATCTAAGAGAAAAGGAAAGATATGGTAATGGGGATAGCTCGTGTGTGAGTGAGTGTCAATGGGAAAAAGTAACAGAGAGAAAAGGAATGACTAAGAAGAACATCTAGGAGAAAAGGAAAGATATGGTAATGGGGATAGCTGGTGTGTGAGTGAGTATCAATGGGAAAAAGAAACGGGCAGAAAAAAAATGACTAAGAAGAACATCTAGGAGAAAAGGAAAGATATGGTACTGGGGATAGCTGATGGTGAGTGAGTGTCAAGTGTATAAAAATAACAGAGAGAGGAAATGACATATAGTGGGAGCATTAGTGGGAAAAATAGAAACATGGCTGTAAGGGCGAGTGAGCATAAAAAGGGTGAAAAAAAGTGATATGGAGCTGGGATTAGCCTCAAAGCAATGACTGACAGGATGATAGCAAAGCTATAGATAACAATAGTATATCAATGAGAGAAGTAGAGGATTGCAGAATATCATAGCACCGGGTGTTATAGGAAGAACTTTTTATATGATCTATTGTGTGTGGGGGTAGATAGGGGTCTCAGCAGTTCATTACCACAATTTTTTTATTTTTTATTTCTCCTCTTCATTTTATCACCAAAAAGTGATTAGTTGTACTATTTGCCAACCAATACATTCGTTATTTTTTCCAAATTTTATCTCAAATACTGGTATCAAGTGTGTGAGCTGTGATCAGGACACCCACATAAGTAGGTAAATGATTTTATCTGAGTCTGAAATGTGGGGTATCTTTATGAGCAGATATAAATGAGAGAAAATCTGATCCATTACAAGTTGCAGAAGTTCTCCCAAGTGTCATCTATCCACCACAACCAGACAATGCAGCCGTAACTTCTACTCCAACAGTTTCTTTCCTCGCACTTCCCGACTGTGGAATTCTCTTCCAAACGATTGCTTCCCCGACGGCTACAATCTCCAGGAGTTTAAATGTAAGGTCAATAGACACCTCCTAACACACTAACCTGCTCCCATTCTATCAAACACTCTTCCCATCTGCCCAACCCTCATCCTCGGTATCCTTACTCATCTGTCACCTTCCTCCTGACATTCCCTATGTCTAACCACTCCTCCTCTTTACCTTCCCCTATGTAGCCCCATGCGCAACAGTGGCAGTGGAATGCCTTGCTTGGGGTGAGATGATTTAAAAAAAAAAAATGCAAGTTATTCACTGAATAAGCAACAAAATAGTTCATTTTCATTTCTTTCCATGACAATATTTTAAATTTCTGCTTCTTTCTCAGCATACAGCAGGTCTTCTCTAGTCTTTATGCACAATGATGCCTACAGAAGGTAGTTAAGAAAAGCAAGAAGAAAGGAGTAAACATTGGCTGCAAGATAACATTGAACGGTTGTAAGCAAAAGGAAGAACTCAACATGTAACTTACAAATTAGTGATACCAAAAATCAAACTAGCACAAAAATTTAAACAACTGGGAAATGTTTTAAATGAGGACAGAAAAAGCAACACTGAAGTATTAAGCAACAGAAAAATTTCATTGGAAACTAAGAAAAGCGCAGTGATGCAATAGTAGTCCACTTATAAGGTAGTAAATGCTGGACAATATAATCTCTTCACAGTATTTATTTATTGTATCAAAAAAAATACAATTATGGCACAAGGCCCCAAAAAAGGGGAGGGGTGGAGGTTGGTACTCGCTTAACTATCCTATACCTAGCTAAACACTATCACGACCCATTCACTCATTACAATTTGCTCAATCACCGAAAGAACCCATCCATCACCTCCCAATCCTTTAAACACCACAATAACACATATTTATGAGGGGCACCTAAAAACAGGGGAAAACCCATGACAATAAAAATGTATTTATATACAATATATTATATAATTTAAAACATTTAAATGAAATGATGGGAGGGGGATGAACCCAAAAATAAACTAAAGATACAACAAATTTTTGAACTAAAATAATCAAGAGTGTTAGTAAGACTCGTCCAGATGAAGAACAGACTTGAAGAAACAGAAATGTGTTTCTAGAGTATGATAATGAGAATACAGAATTTCTACAGAATGATGCTGAGTCGAACATGCATGCAACAACAAAGATTTAGAGAGAATGGAACCAAAAAGGACATTTACACTTATCAGAACGAGAGAGTTGAAATTTCTAGAGCATATAATGAAGAATGAGTGCTTGGATATTTGAGACTTGCAAAGAGACAGAGAAAATCAACCTATCTAGTGAGCTTGAGTAAATGTATGGTTGAACAAGATTTCATGAAATGAGAAAAGCTGCAAAGGATAGGAAATTGTGGAGAGCCATGATTAGTAACATCTGAAAGGGACATGGCATATAGATGCCAATTAGGCACAACATGGAGTAATTTGTACATTTGATGAAAAACTAATAGAGAAAAAAACATTGTATAATTAGATGTGTTCATTATCCTACATTTTATTTGAAGTACAGTCTTTATCACCAACTTCAGCCAACAGATTCTTCAGCCTTCCTCAAGCATATATTGTATTCTTGAGTGCTAACCAGTATATTTATTTTCTTTAAACTTACTATTTAATTATTTTTGAGTGCTAGTACGTTTTTAACTGACACTAGAAAAAGTAAGATTAGAAAAAATATCAGACTATATGCTGTTGATTTTGGTTCATTGGAATGCAGCAGTAAAAACAGGATTTTGCCCGATTAGGTGCCTAAAGTAAGTAATATCTAATTAATTTAAGTACATTTGTTTTCAATTTCAATGTGACAGAGTGAAAATTTCATAATTTTCTTTTTCAGTCTTTCCTGCATTCTTGCTTTTATGAAAAATACAAGAGAGTAGAAAATATCTACAGTGATTGCTATTCCAAGCATTTTTGACCTCTTCATGAGCTATTTTCGAATTGCCTATTGTTTGTATATTTCAGTGTTTATATTCTGTGTTGCATAGTAATAATAAAAATTCTAAGCAGTGATGCATCGTGCAGTAGCAATTAGAAGTCAAGGTACCTTCTGGTTCTATAAGAAAAATACATGTAGATAACACTGTCATTCTAAAAACATTTAATTATAAAAAAAAAGGTTTAAAGATGCACTCTTTATAAAGCAGTTAAAGCTAACTCTCAACATTACTTGGTTTGAAATGAGCCAGAATATGTAATGAGTATTCTAAAGACACCCCATTCAGACCTTTAATTATGATATGCCAGACTACTTCCATGAAGTTGAATCACCCTCATTTCCTTTAAATTTTATGATAAAGGATTACTTAGCTCCCCACCTCACAAGAACAAACTCTTCAATAGATGCTTCCCTGAAAATTACAGTCTAGTGTACATCAAGTCAATGGTCTTTTTTTTCTCTCCTTATCCTCAATTTCTACAACCAACATTTTTATTTATATCATACCTTAGTCATCATGACCACATTAACAATAACCATTTATCTCAATTGGCTCTCCAACTTTGAAAAATATTTCATCTCATTTCTGTTTCCTTTTTTGGCAACTCTCAGCTGTGGTTGTTAAGTTGCTGCATTGATCAAAAATCAATAAGCTTGTGGCAAAATTTAAGCATTTATCTTTTCTTGTCAGGAAGTTTTTTGGTCCTGACAGTTGCGTCGCTGATTATATCATGAAGACCAATTGGTTACAAAAGTTTAAACTTAACCATAAAGTTTGCATTCTTTATCAAACTAAAACAAACACTACCAGAACACGAAAAATATCACCATCTTAGTTTATATGCATTCGTCAGTCACTAGCTAAGCATGTGAGAATTCTTTAGGTGTTGACATCTAAAATATCATTAGACACAGACAGAATGATATCATACTAAAAAAAAATATTTATTTATACAAAATTAATAAACCAAAAAAGAAAGAATTAAGAATATAAATAATGGGTGCAGTGACAGGAAGAAAGAAAAAAATCAGGGAGGATGCAGAGAAAGGGCACAGGAAGATGCAAAGAGGGGCACAGGAAGATGCAAAGAGGGGCACAGGAAGATGCAAAGAGGGGCACAGGAAGATGCAAAGAGGGGCACAGCAAGATGCAAAGAGGGGCACAGCAAGATGCCAAAAAGGGGCACAGCAAGATGCCAAAAAGGGGCACAGCAAGATGCCAAAAAGGGGCACAGCAAGATGCCAAAAAGGGGCACAGCAAGATGCCAAAAAGGGGGCATAGTGAGATGCCAAAGCAGGGCAAAGCAAGACGCCAAAAAGGAGGTAGAGCAAGACATAAAAAGCAAAGTGAGGCACCAAAAGGGGGCAGAGTGAGATGCAAAAAAAACAGGGTAAGATGCAAAAAGGGGCAGAGTGAGATGCCTCAAGGGGGTAGGGTAGGGCGCCGAAATGGGGCAGAGCAGGGCACCGAAATGGGGCAGAGTGAGACACTGAAAAAAATTTGAAAGAGCAAAGAGATATTGTGATAGAAGATGAAGACAAAATTGCTCAGACATTCTGGCAACAAACATGCCTGTTTTATTTGTTAAGCAACAGTTATTCTGTACAGTTATCTGTCTGAAGCTTAACAGTTTTATATATATATATATATATATATATAGAGAGAGAGAGAGAGAGAGAGAGACAAATTTCTTTTAATTTTTGGTTTAATAAATGGAAGCGGCAATTAATAAGAATCTCTTGCAAAGAAGAGAAAAGAATACTTCCAATTTTTTTCCTATATTTTTAAAGTCAAATTGCTAAGTATAGAAGCTTGAAACTCATTTATTGTACTGTATTCATTATGAACATGCAAAAATCTTTAGCACATTTTTCAGTGCTAGTCTATCTGGGCTTTCAGCTGATCACAACATAGGATCTGTTCTACTATCCTGCCATATTTCTGGCTTTGGGTAGTAGGCAGTTTTTGCATGAAGGATACCTAATCCTGCATTTTCCAAACTTGAAGTAGCATCTCTCCCACTGCTCCAATGAGGGAGAATTGGCATAATCTGATATCTTCATGAGAAAAGTGGTGATATACACTCTTTATACAAAACTTGAAGCTTAAAGTATAATAGAACAGCATGTTTTTATAGAAATTTTCGCTCCCATATTTTGCATTGCCATATTCTTGGTCTTTGCTGCAAGCTGAGAATCTCTTTTGCTTGTCCCTCTTACCACAATGAGATATTACTGGACGATGGATCTCTAGTTTCAAATTATTTTCACATTACTTTTCCTGCAATAAACATTAGAATACATAAACAGCTTTTATTGCTTCTATTTTTAGCTCCTTTAAGTACACGATTCCCACACTAATATCCACCTATAAACATTTATTTATAACGTCATATGCTGACAAGTTTATTTTTCATACATTTTAGGATCTTTCCATTTTTACTATTCAAGTAATACAGGATACCAAATAATCCCAAAGAAGTAGATGTGATAAAAATGAGTATCATGATGATACTCATCCAAATATTTCATACTTATATATTTCATACATAACAGTGCTTTGTTTTAGATCTTCAAGCAATGCATTTATAATATGAAAATGAAAACTTGATAAATTTCAGTGAAAATTTCTCTTTAAAGTTTTATGGACAAAAAAAAATGTCAGTTTAAACTAAAAGACAAATGCTTTACAATTTCAATGTTGAATTATGATCCTCTTCAGTCACTACTAAGAGAATAATTAAGTTTTAAAAATTCTCTTTTCTTTTCAGTTAAAAAAAAAAAACTCTCTTAATGGCAACAACTTGCAAGCATTTCTAGCAACCTAAAGAATATATAATTTATGACCTGATATCATTTCGCGTATACCTGCAATAGCAATGAGGAAATCAACATGACAGGACCGAAGTTGATTCTGAGATCTTGTCTACCATACAAATTAAAACCACTAGAAGCAGCCAAGAGAACAAACATAGCATTTGATGAATGTGAAGTTAATGACTGAACTATTAAAAAATGCTTCAGGAATTATTCAAATAAGTCACTCAAATATGTGCCTTGTAAACGGGGTGCACTAATGCACCCTGAAAGATATCAAGGTGTGCCTCAAGTTAATAGAGGAGCAATTTATGAATTATTTTACAAAATCCTATTTATAAAAAAGCTTGAGACACCAAGCCCATGACTTCCATGTTTCAGTCAAGTTTTTGTTATTTTATATTTTAAACTGGATGTTAAATTCCTTAATCTTTAATAAGGAGGGGACAAAGCTTTCCTCCAGGCATAACACACGAAGCCTGTCATTCAAAAAGTTGCCAAAACACATCAAGCACAGTTTTGCCCATAAGCATACTTAAATATATAATGTTATAAAAATAAATGCTTATTTCTGGAGGCTCCTTTATTATTGTTCTATTTTCAAATTTCATGACTCATTTTTCCTTATTTAAATTCAAAGTGTAGCCCAGATATTTTACAAGAGCATCCTGAAATATGCCTTAAGAAGTACAAAAAAACAAAAAAAAAAAAAAAAAAGACAATGCCCAAAACACACACAACAAAACACAACAGAAGAATGTTTTTTATCTTTTTGAGATGATGAATTAGTGATACATCTTACTAATTAATCCATAGCTGGGGGAGAAGAGTTGGATTCATACCTTTCCCAAGGGCATTTGCATGTAAGTGAATATAATGAAATCAAATTCAATTGGAACTCAGCTTTCCGATTAACAATTCTGAGCCATTATCCATTACACCACCTGCGTATCTAAGCTTACAGCAAGTAGTATTCTCAAGTGGTCACCCATCTAGGTACTTTCCATATGTTAAGTTGCTTAACTTCAGTTTATCATACAGGAATCAGTGTTTTAGCGTGATTTGGCTGTAAGACAAGACAGATAAGGCAGACAATGCCAAGTCACATCTAATCCAAAATGTATCATATGAAGAAATTTCAGCTATAAACTATTCCAAAATAAGTTTAAAAGGTTAATTACTGTCAGTAAATCATTACAAAAAAAAAAAAAGATTACTGAAGATAAAATTTTATTTTATGATTAATTATATTAAGTATTATAGCAAAAGTAAGTAAAAAATTAAGTTGTATTTCTTTAGAACTGATCTATGTGGATCACACAAAAAATATTTTCTGTTGGTTAATTATTAATAACAGAGGTCTTTATTTTCATAAAATTCTTTGCAAGAAAGAGGAAATTGCTAACCACTGAAATACAAAAGCATTTTACAATTTTAATAATTTCTAAAAAGTCACCAAGATAAATCTTATAGAAATAATTATAAAAATACAAATACACAAGTAAAAACTAAAATCAATAAATGGCATCAAAATATTATTGGATGAACAATTTTCTGAGATTGAATGTAAATTATTGGAAAAAAATCACAAATAAGGTTTTTCTTTTTTAATTTTAAAATTCCATTATCTCACAACACTGACACCTATTTGTGTCATGCAGTACCTGATCAGAGGTAATCGATCGATAATATCGCTCATCCGAAAAAGGTTTCCTTTTTAAAACTTATTCACTATAGAAGATAAAAATTGTTGTTCAAATAGAGAAAAATCAGTTTGGAGAGCCAGCTTGCTTTGAAAATCAGCATTTAATATTCAATATTATAATAGTAGTGAAGACAGCAATCTCAAACACAAGTTGGGAATGTATATTCAACTGATCCAGTAAGCAGGAATCGTTATTAAATTTATTTAAATCCAAAAACAGATTCTCTCCAAAAGATAAGCAATGTATTAAAAAAAAAAAAACAGAAAAATTTCATTAGGAACAAAGAAAATACTACTATATATATATATATATATATATATATATATATATATTTTAGTCATCTACATACAAGCCTGTTTCACTGTATCACAGCTCATAAGTGTGTTAGAGAAACAGTTTTAGTATATATATATATATATATATATATACTAGCAGTATAGCCCGGCGTTGCTCAGGTCTAATGAAAGCTTTAAAACTAATCCATGGTCCTGGAGCTCAGACTCTTTGGACGTTGGCACAAAAAACTAAAAGGCAATAGTTGTTTCCAGTTAAAGCAAAACCTTAGACTGAAAGAAAAATGAATGGATGTAAGTCAAATTTTGATTTCCTGGTATCGATATCAAATAAGTTTTTTTCGTCGTAAACTGAATTTTGAAGGCTAAATAAGTCCTCTGACTAAATGGTATCATGGCTGAGACTAAGAACTACAATTAAACCTACTTAGAGCCAAACCCGAAGCAAAAACTAAAATAAAAGGGCTGAAAAAATACAGACATACAGGCAGATAAACAGACACACAAACATCTTGCCTTATATATATATATATATATTTTATCGATTTTCTGCAGTATTCTAAGAACTGCAACCTTGAAACTTCTGAATATTGTTTATGTCTTTGTCTATGAGTGTATTAAATTTGATTAAAATCGGACGACTCCTTCTATAACCCGACTTTTTTGATTGACACAAAACCTAGCTAAGAACACTCGCAGATGCTTATAATTGTGTAAATTTTCAAGAAAATCAGTTCAGCCATTTCAGAGTCTATAGGTAATGTGGAGACACACACATACACAAAGTTTCATTTATAAATAAGTTTAGATTTAGATCAGTCTTTCTGTATGGCAGTAAACGATGTATATTATAGATCAGAATGAGACAAGGCAAGAGAAATGTGGTTCTTAAGGTTGTTGAGAATCTCATAGACTGAAAAGTTTTAGGGAAAATGGAAGCAAAGAACACATACCTTGAATAAGACAAAATTTCTAGGGCACATAATAAGCAAAGAACACTTGAAGAATTTGATGCTCACATGACATGAGAAAAAGAGGAAGAGTGAAAAGTAATGAATAACCTCCAAAATAAGTGTGATTGGTTGGCAGCAAAGAAATTCGGCAAAATACTAACAGTACTAATACAGAAAGGATAGAAAGTTATGGAGAACCATGATCACTCATGGCACACACAAGAATTTTTAATCAAAGGATATTTTAATCAGTTCTTATATATATATATATATATATATGTACACAGGTGTGTATGTATGGTAATAGATGTAGCAGAAATTTGAAGACAAAATGGCTGACAGACAGTAGAACAGTGATAGAAAGCGTTTAAGGCAAGCAGACTTTGTAATAAAGTGCTCAAAATCAAGGAGAGCAATAAAAAGAATTAATATGAGAAAAAGACTGTCACTTAGCTGATTGATGTTACCTTCAGTATTTCGACTATAGAGTTTCAGACACATTTTCCATCCACTCTTCAGTGACTTTTTTCAATTTACTGCTAATATTTCCAAATTTTTGCCTTTTTACACTGTTGTGGATTGTTCTTTTGCATGGATTTTATGTATATTTCCTGTTTTAGCAGGTGCTGAATTCCAACACAGCTCTCTGATTCCTCAATGTGACCCACTAACCATTACTTTACTGAGTTGCCAATATATCTATGAGAACTATTAATTAAAATAATGCATTGATTAGTTTTGTACATTTTTTTTATGGTTCATTCACAAACTTTTCAATACTACTTTGTGTTGTGGCTATATCCAAAATAGCCTTCAACATTTCAATCTAAACAAAATTTGTTGAAGGAAAATGTTCTTTGTATTTGATCAGATAACAAGAGAATTCTTAATTTTAAATTGCTGGAATTCAGATAAGCTGTTACCATACAGGGCTACAATTCACATTTGAAGAGAAAAAAATGTCTTGAACAAGTTGATCAGTAATCAGGCTGTTTGATAGCACTTATCTTCATGTTACAAATTTGAGACAGTAAACAAGTTAGGATGGGAAGTTCTGCATTATGGATATTGCCTTGATGTATATTCCATATCATTTGGGCTTTTTCATAAAAAAACATAACTTATCAGAAAATATCAGAAAATTTCTTAAACAATTCACTGTATCAAAAGCAGAACCATTCTTTTTATAATGAAATATGGGGGAAGATATCTGACAAAGTGCAAAAGGTGTGGTGCAGTGGATATCGGCTTCGAACGAGAAATTGGGGAATCGAGTTCGAATTCCAGCTGAATTCATTGCATTCACTTACGCACAAATACCCTTGGGAAAGGTATTAATCCGTCTCATCCCTCCAGTTATGGGTTAAATAACAGGACAGATTGGGTTCTATAGCCTTGGTCGGCAACCAGTCTACCGCAGAAAGCAATGGCAACCTACTGCGGGATAATCTTCTGCCCAGTCAGTCATGTCTCTTTCGAGACATGATCACCCAAGCGTGTATCACATATGGCACTTAACTGACTGACTGTTTAGTCCTTCATTGGACTAAGGTTATGTTTACATTGATGTGACTACACATGTGCATGAACAAGAGAAACAGAGAATTTTAAATTTAAAGGTTTTTTTTGTGTGTGTGTGAGTTTGGCATATATAATCTAACTGCTTTCCATTACATTCTATTCGTTTTTGCTAAAACTTAGTCCTAATATGATGGAAAACATAATTTGATAAAAATTGGTCAAAGGTAATAGCGAGCTTGGAGAAATGCCTTGATGACTGAAGAAGGACGCTATGAATTTATATGAGCAAAAGATTTTAAGAAAATGTTGAAATTTTGTGATAAATCTGGTGACTTACTCTGGGAAGGATTTTGCAAATCAGCAAATAATCAATAAAAATAATCAATAAAAGAACTTAGAAAGACACTGTAGTTATATTGAGTTATACTACCAAGTGCTCTATACATATGCTTAATGCCAAACAAAAGGTAGATTAGGTGATTTTTTAAGTGCCACTTAGATGTGGCACAAGGCTGAAAGTATGGGACACCCAGTGAGGATCGAGCTCACTACTTCTTCTCTGTGTCCTGTCCCTTCAGGACGTAGGCAATCATGGCTTTCCACGTTTCCCTATCCCTGGTGGCTCTGAGCATGCCTTCTCCTGTTACACCATGCAATCCACATCCCGTCATCCACCTAATTAGGTCCTTCAAATATGTTATCCGTTGCTTTCCCCTGTCTCTTTTTCCCCTCTATCTGGCCTGTTAGTATCAGGTTCTCCAAGCTCTCCTTCCTTATTGCATGTCCCAGGAACTTCAGTTGTCTCTTCCTGATGCTCAGTATTAATTTCCTTTTAGTTGCCATTCTTTCCAACACCTCATCATGGCTTGCATGCTCAGTCCACGATATCCGCAGTATCCTTCAGTAGAAACACATTTCCGCTGCTTCAAGTTTTGTCCTCATTTTCAATGATATTGTCCAGCAATTGAAGAACTGACATCACATAGCAATCCAGCACTCTTCTTTGTTTCTAGTGAAATTTTCCTGTGTATTAGTACTTTACTCAGCTTCTGTAATGCGTCTTTTGCCATGCCAATTCGCCTTCAGATCTCTGTGTCGCACTTTCCATCTCCTGTTAGAACACTTCCTAGGTATTTAAATTTTTGTACTTGTTTGATTCTGGTATCCCCCACCTGTGACTCAGTTGTAATTAGTTCTAGCAAGACAAGCTTGCTAACCATTACACCATGCAGAGGTGCCCTAAACAAAAGGTAGGTTATTAAGTAACAAATTTACCTTCTTGAAAGTGTGCTGTATTAAACAAAGTAAATAAAATGGTCTGTTACTAACAGGGAACCCAAAACTCAAGTAGGATTGTCTAATTGCAGGAAATTTGAATTTATTTTGATCGGATTACTCAGGCACTAACATTTTCAAAGATTAAATGAAGTACACTAAGTCCAATATGTAAACTGAATAAAGGCAACATATCTTTATTGTTACAGGTCACTGGTTTGTTTGATAAAGTCATAATGACATCTGATACAAGCCAACAGTTGGGCTTATCTAATGAATGTAATCAGGCAGAAGATGGCTGAGCATGCCTTCACACTCAAAAAGAAGATCAAAATACAACTCAAAAAACCAACAAAGATTAAGAAATAACTTGATATCAAGAGTTTCAGCATAAAACCAAATTTGTTTGCCAAATAGAATACTCATTTAATTTTTAAAAACAGGCCTTATTGTCTGACTGTAAAATTTCAAGAGTTAAGACTGAATACATGTTCCATCTTCTTAGCTGTTACTACTTTAAATAAATTTAATTTTTTTTTTTTAAAGGATTTGTTTTTATGGATGTGCAGTGAGTTGTGATAGATAATGGCTCAGAACAAGACATTAGAGAGCTAAGTTTGAGTTCATTATAGTCACTTATGTGTAAATTCCTTTTAGAAAAGTATGAAGCCATCTCTTCTCTCTTGCTATGGGTAAAATAGCAGAGAGACTGGTTTAAATAGCCCTGTTTGGCAACCGGTCTATTGCAGAAAGAAACAGCAGACTATTAGCCAAGTCAGTCATGAATCAAGAGAGATGATGATCAGCCAAGTATCTATCATGTAGGTCACCTGACTGACATGTTATATTACATAAGTCCAAATTCCATCCTTTTTCCATTTTTATTATTTTATTTAGAAAACAAAGTATTGTTTTTTAACTGTTGCTTATACAATACAAGGCTCAAGAGCCACTCATTATTGTTGGTCAGTCAGTCAGTTAAGTGCAATACGTGATACACACTTGGGCAATCATGTCTCTTAAGACATGACTGACTAGGCAGAAGATTATCCCGCAGTAGGTTGCCATTACTTCCTGTGGTAGACTGGTTGCAAACCAAAGCTATAGAACCCAATCTGTCCTGTTATTTAACCCATAACTGGAAGGAAGAGATGGATTAATACCTTTCCCAAGGGTATTTGTGCGTAAGTGAATGCAATGAATTCAACTGGAATTTGAACTTGGCTCTCCAGAAGTTGATATACCATTAAACAAAACTCATTTATGTAGCCTTGTGGATGATTAATTATTTTCCACCCTGCAACTCTTTTCCCCACAGATGCAATGTTGTAATCCTCTTGCCGCTATTTCCATGTTCTGATGTCCTACATTTCTTAGTTCCACCAGTTTCCATCTTTACAGCTAATACCTGCTATGCCACATATACAGGTTCAAATCCCCCTTATTCTTTTCATATTCCATCTCTAAGTTCCATTCAGGCAGATTTTTCCCAAGAACTGCTACTTCAGAACAGACTCAAGTCTATGGCTAACTGTTATCTATATACAACAACTTTATTTAGTAACTCTACATAATAAGTAGGATGTGTTGTGATGCAATGAATATCAACTCAGAATGACAAATCAGGAGCCAAGTTCGAATTCCAGTTGAATTCCTTGCATTCATTTATGCACAAATACCCTTAGAAAGTATTAATCCTTCCAGTTATGGGTTAAATAGTAGGACAGATTGGGTTCTATAGCCTTTGTTGGCAACCAATCTACTGCAGAAAGCAATGGCAACCTACTGTGGAATAATCTCTCCAGTCAGTCATGTCTCTTTCAAGACATGATCTTCCAAAGCATGTATCACATATGGCACTTAACTGATTGAAGATGTCTTCCAGATTTCTCTTCAAAAATGTATCGCTGGTAATAATTTTCCTTCAAAAATGCATATTTTTTATATAAAAAATTAAAAATGCAGTTAACTTTATTTTTTAGGCATATATTCTATATAAGTACTTTTATACTTTCATGGTGTTTTGACCCCAGTCTGGAGGTGAGCTATTTGCTCATAGCTGGGACACTAACAGGTGCTACCACTCCGAGTTAGGGTGGACTCAAGAACTACATCAATTAAGAAGTGGTTCCATGCTCTTTAAACTCTCCCAATCAAAGTCCTTGCTGCCAAATGCAGTTTATCATCATACCCAGAATTATAGATGATTTTGAACTCAGTTAAAGCTGGGAAGTGAAGACAGGACAACTCTAGCCCAAATGTGGCAGCAAAACTTCAGTTGGTTTGAACTGACTCTTCTACAGACAGACCATCACAGGAAGTATCAGATGCTTTTTGAAAAGGTATAATGCATTGATCATTTTCCCAGCTCCTTTAGCAGAGATCTGTATATCTCAGTTCTACTTGAGGTTTGAGATGAATTTGTTATTCAAATCAAGACCTCCAGGAATTCAAATGCAAGGTCAATACTTATCTCTTAACCACTTACCCTAGTTCTTTCATCACCACCCTGTATATCCTTTCCTTTCTCTCCACCTCCGCAACTGTCATCACACCTGTATTCCCTTCCTTCTCTTGCTCCTTTCTAAATGGTTTGTTCTTCTCTTCACTCTCTTCTATGCAGTGCTTTTACTCTTATGTAGCCCCCTGCACATCAGTGGCATTACCACCTTGCTTGGGGTGATATGATTAAAAAAGAAGTTTTATTGAGAACACAACCATTTATCTTGGCTTGGGAAAATTCTTATATGCATGTACAACTGTAATACTTCGTAAAAAGTATCTTCCTTTATCTGCCCTATCCCTTCAAAGCATGAATGATCATAGCTCTCCACAACTTCCTCTCTTTTGTAGCTCGAAGTAATATTCATCTCCTTCCTATCTCTCACAGTCCCTGGTCTGCCATCCATTTATGCAAACTTGTCAGGTAAGTTTCTCACTGTGAATGTCAAATTCTCTAAACTGTCTTATGTATCACAGAATTGTCAACAGCTCTTTTTGTTACCAATTTCCTTAAAACTTCCTCATTGCTCACATGTCTCACATATGATATTCTAAATATACTTCAGCAGAACCACATATGTTTCATCTTCATCTATGAGGAAATTGTCCATCATTCATGGCCATATTAGCTGCTCCTCTGGTTGATAGCAATATGCCTCACCATTTAGCATTTCTGATATTCTTAGGTTCTTATTAAAATGTACATGACCCACCCAAGTGGGTTTTTTTAATGTATATTGCCACCAAGTTCAAAACTGGTTCATGCAGTATCCTTGGGGCTATAAATATCTGAAGTGCATTGGAAGCCTTATTCAACAAAAAAAAAAAAATGCAATGAATTTCAAGATGGTCTGAATTTAAAACTACTGAAAGATCTAATATTGTGGATTTATCAAGAAATTCAATCAAGGAGCTCTGTTGAGTTTTCCCAATTTTTTTTTTTTTTTTAAGAGGGTCCTCTATAGTCACTGGTTAATTTGAGATGTTATAACCCAACCAACAATGTTAGAGTCATAATAGTCAAGACATTTGTGATTAACAAATCATACCTTGGCTTGAGAGCACTTAGACATGTGTAATGGTTAGCAAACTTGTCTCACTAAATCAATTATGGCTGAAAAGTGAGTTTGATCCTTACTGGGTGCCACATACTTTCAGCCTTGTGTCACATCTAAGCTATGCTTAGAAAATCATTCGAGCACCTCAATGTGGTGTTATGGTTTGCAAGCTTGTTTCTAGAAAAATCATGACCGAGTAGTGAGTTTTATCCTCACTTTGTAACCCAAACGCTTGTGTTATATTTGCTATGTTTTTAAAAAAATCATTGTAACAACTGTGTTTGGAAAGTTAAACATCAGTTTCAAAAAATCATTTAAGTACCTTGATTTCTAGGCTATTTACATAGTTATGAACAAATTTTAACAATCAATTATGTACATGGTATTTTTTTTTTTGTCAAGTCTATTGATCACTGAAATTTTGATTGTAGGATTTTAGATGATGCTTCCTTCTTTCACACTTGCTGATAAAGAAAACTACAGGTGGTTCTAGACATGGTTTGCAAGGCAAAGGACTAACCATCAACTGCAAAAAGCCAGTTTGGTCATCATCAAGAGAAAAGGGCCAAAAATGCAAACTACAATTTAGATATATCAACATCAAATGAGTACAGACGTTTAAATGTCTATGAAGTGTTTTAACAGGAGGATGGAAAAAATGACACCAAAATCTGAAGAGACACTGGAATAGTAGAAGATACATTCCAAAAGATAAGTTCTGAGAAAAACAAGAATTTCATGAGAAACAAGTGAAAGTGATGAACTGCAATGGGATATCCATCCTCTATGAAAATGAATGCTGAAAAATATGCCCACAGACAAAGAAAGAAGATGCACAGAAGGATACTGAGAACTCCATGGACAGAGTAAGCAAGCAATGAGGAAGAGTTAATGAAAATGGCAACAAAGAGAACACCAAATTAAAAAGAGAGAGAGAGAGAGAGAGAGAGAGCTGAAATTTCGTAGACACCTAATGAGGAAAGAGGGCTTGAAAAACTTAACCCTCACAGAGCACATTGGGGAGATAAGAGAAAGTAATAAGCTTAACAAGTACCTAACTAGCTTGTGCAAATTGACAACAGAAAAGTGGGTGAGAGGCTTGGCAATGGAATAAATGTTGCTACGGGATATCAGGTATGGGATTTTATGGAAAGCAATGATTGTCCATATCCTGAAAGTATAGATAGAATATACTCTTCACATTCTTCCTATTTTATTATGTAAGTGCTCTTTCTAAAAATTTATAACTTCTTTTCTTTATGGTACAATTCAGTATTTCCATAAAACTGGTGTATTCTTGTTCTTCCTGGTACAAGAATTCAATTGATAATTTCCTGAGGAGAGAAACATACAAGCATCTTTGTTCACTTGGCCATATTTTACTCAGGCAATGGATTTTGGAGCACCAAATCTATTTTTTTCCTTTTATCAATGGCCTCTGTAGACTCATTTCTATGCCTGCATTATTCACTTATTTTTTAAGTTAGCATGCAAGCTATTTTTTTTTTTTTTATAAGCGTTTCACCCCAAGCAAGGCATGTCACTGCCACTACTGCGCAGGGGGCTACGTAGAGTGGAGAAAGGATGATTAAATATAGGAAATGTCAGAGGGTGGGTGATAGGCGGGTAAGGATACCAAGAATGAGGGTTGGGAAGATGAGAGTGTTCTGAGAATAGTTGGGAGTTAGTGTGATAGGAGGTGTCTATTGACCCTACATTTAAACACCTGGAGATTGTAACTGTCGGGAAAGCAGACTTGTGGAAGGGAGTTCCACAGGCGGGAAGCACGAGAAAAGAAGCTGTTGGAGTAGAATTTACGGTTACATCTTATTTGTTTAACTGTAAAAGGGTGGGACCTAGTTGCTAATCTAGTATCTCGTGTAAATTCGTGCTTAGGCGGCACCAGTGATCTAAGCTCATCGGAGCAGAAGCCATGAAAGTACTTGTAGAAGAGGCACAGGAAAGCCACATCACGCCGGTGAGAGAGCGGCTGCAGCCGGTCTGCCAAGTCAGTATCAATCACGTTACAGATCCTCCTTTGTATTTTGTCAAGAAGCCCAAGGAGAGCAGCAGGGGCACCCAACCAGATATGGCAGCAATATTCAATACACGGGCGGATGGTAGATTTGTATATGTGCAGAATAGATTCAGGTGGGAAAAACTTCTGGGCCCTGCACAGGGAGCCGACTTTTATAGCAGCAGATTTGGCAATGGATTCAATATAGTCATTCCATTTGAGGTCCGCCAAAAGTGTAAGGCCAAGGAGGCGTAGTATTTTACTCTCTGGGTGGCTAGCCTGTCCCATGCTAATGGGAGGTAGATGCGATTGTCTATGGTGGTTAGTTGATAACAGCTTTGTTTTAGAGGCATTGAAATTTACCAACCATTTCCTACCCCAGGCCACTACGGATTGGAGGTCCCTTTCAAGTACGGCAGCGAGGTTCACTTTGTCGTCCAGACCTGGTTTCTGATCGATGCGAGAGTAGATTGTTGTGTCGTCGGCATACATGCCAACTTGGGATCTAATGGTGTCGGGAAGATCATTAATGTAGATCAGAAAGAGCGTGGGACCTAGGATGGAACCTTGAGGGACGCCCGCGTTCGTATGGTAGTTTTGGGAGGCATGCCCATTTAATACCACCTTCAATGTGCGGTTAGAGAGGAAAGACTGGATGAGGTCAAACAGATGTCCAGTTATCCCATAGCTCCGCAGTTTGCACAAGAGGCCAGCATGCCAGACCCTGTCGAATGCTTTGGAGATATCCAAGGCAACGGTTCGGGCTTCACCATTCTTGTCGAGTGCCCAGTATATGTACTCGGTAATGGTCGTTAGCATATCAGCAGTAGACCTGGTGAAGCGAAACCAGTACTGTTTGTCAGAGAGAAGCCCGTTGGCCATGAGATGCTGAATCACCTCGGCGTTGATAATGGCTTCGAAAACTTTGCCAAAGATTGGAAGGAGACTAATCGGACGATAATTGGTGGGGTCTGATTCTCTTATTTTCAATGATGCTCTCTATAATTTCCACTATCTCATTCTGTTGGTGAATTTTGAGTTCCCTTCATATATGATCTGATATTCCTGAGTTATTTCTAAAATCTACCCACAAGAGAAAGCAACAAAGGCATTGTTTGAAGCAAAACAAAGACCTTAAAACCATTGTTTTTATTCCCTTGGAGACTGAGGTACAACAGTTTCATAGACATATTAGATTCCTTTAACATTTTTGTTTTTACTGCTTATCAACCTATGAGGTTATTTAAAGCTGAAACATTTTTAGATTGCAAGAATAAGTTTCTCTTTTTCTGAATTAATAATTTTAGAAATAATTATTTTCATATAGAAGTCTTACTATTTTAACTCAGAAATAAAAGTAGATGTGGATTCATACGTTTCCCAAAAGTATTTGCATGTAAGTTAGGTACCCACATTAAATCACTGAAAAAAAAAACAAAAAAAAAAACACACACACACACACACACACACACAGAGCGTAGTATGAAGAAAAAAGGTCTCAAATGTAATAAAAACGAACTTTTTCCATCAAAATGTTTATATTATTATTAGGAGAAAAGATCAAAGTAATTATTTTTCAAAGTTTTTTTAATCCTTTCTAACACATTTGAAATTTTGGCAAAAATCTTGTTTTTATTTTCGTTAGCAGGAAACCTAATAAATATTAGAGTTTAGAATGGAAAATGTAATATTACATAACTCACTTTTTTTTTCCAGTGACAAGCATATGACTTTTGCAGGAATTAATAAATTAAAATAATTGTTGGATTTTAATGAAACCTCTAGGACTTATTCACAAATGAATGAAATTATTTTTAAAATCATTATTTTCAAAAAATATTTATAATTTTTTTTTTTTGACATCTGTTACCCCGCCTCCATGTTATTTCATGAAATTTTAAGAAATTAAATTCTGTAGGCAAAAATCGTTTTCTTAGTTAGGGAATGTAAATCATGTATTATTTTTTTAAAACCATTTAGCCTCTTTTACTGTAAATCTGCTCCAAATAGTAAAGTAAAAAATGCAATAAAACTTTGACATTATTTTATTAAATAAGCTTTTAATTGCTTTTATAAATAATATGTCAGACATTATAATCCAAAGAAAAGTATTTTTTCAATTAATAATGAAATTTTCAAAGAATTGTTTTAATTTTTTTTTTTTTAATTGTAATAATTTATAAAGTTTCAAAATATTTTAAAAATATTTTCATGACTGGTAGATGTTAAACTGGTAGGTTATAAAGTGAAGACTATATTTACTAATCAAAAATTGAAAAGTTTAATACCAATCATCTAGCCATCAAATTTTAAATATTAAAAATTTTTTTTTTTTTTGCGTATTTGAAGTTTTTTTTATATGGTAATTTCTATATGTACATTAAAAGATCATGTATTTCAGGGTTCCTTCCCCTTACCCCCCCAAAAAAAATTGTACAATTATGTCACTTATGATCGCCATACACTTATCTAGCAACTGTCAACACAGTTCAGTCACAGTTGAAAAGTTAGAAATGTCAACTCAGTGTTTAGAAATAGTTTTATTCTAAATTTTATGTTATAAATAAGTAAAACTTGTGTAAATCAGATTAATTTAACATTAAATTTACTAATTTTTCAAAAATAATGTGTCACAGATGTATATTTTATTTTTGCATGATTTTTAAAACCAATAATTAACTTTAGTTTACAAATGTGTTGAACGCTCAAAAATGGCTGAAAATTTGAACAATTAAAAAATCTCAAAATCTTAGATTCCAATCAAAATATTTTTTTTTTTAATGCATCAGAGTATTTTGCTTACTGGAAATAGCATATTTAATCATTTAGCTTTTATTTAAAACAAAAATAAAAATTTCAGGAAAACTTTTCTATTTTTAAAGATTCAGTTAAAAAGTGAGTTATCAAAAATGAGTAGTGGTACCTAATGTAAGTGAACGTAATAGACCTGACTGGAATTCAAACTCAGCATTTTGACTTCTCATTATAAGCATTTTATCCATAACACCAATCAAAAACCCAAGCTTACAGCATCTGGTATTCTTAAGTGGTCATCTGTTACATTATCTAGGAACCTCCCTTGATAGTAACTCTCAAGCAAGCAGCATTAACTTCCTTCATTCAATACTAACCCCATGCCCTTTTTCTATGCCACCTTTCAAATAATACAGGTATGTGCTTTTGCTCGTCTTTCTTGTTGCATTTTTACATCAAACCCAGAGAGAAAACCAAAACTAGTGTTAAAAATGAACAATTAAAACAACAAGATGAACATGAACCCCACATAACAGAATTTCAAAAAAATTTTTTTTTAAAAATTGGTATACTTAAAAGAATTTACTTGAAATATGGATAAAAAGAACACGTGCTTCTATAAAGACAAGAATTCAGATTTTTATAGAACTTGCTTCATAACTTGACATGGTAACTTCTCACATTCCACCACCCAGTATAAATTGGAACAGTCCCAAACTAGAGAAGGAAATGGACAAATTTATGTGTCAAGTTATGCTACAATTCAACAGGACACTCTGCAACATTAGTGATGATGGGAAAGTTAATTACCTGTTTATTTGAACAGGGAACAAGGCCAAGAATTAAGAAAGTTTTGTTTTGCAGAGAGAGGAGGAAAGGAATATAGACGGCTATACAAAAAAATTCCAAGCTTTTGTAAAACCCAAGTAGAATTTTCAGGTCTTCAGAAATACTATTACTGCAATATCACCAAGAGGTTAATGATTCAACAGTTGCTTTTTTTTTTTTTAAAGGTTTAGATAACTAACAGTGTGAGTACAATTGCAAAGTTAAGGAAACCATCTTAGTAGACCTCCTTACATTCAGTAAAAACCTTAGGCTGACACAGAAATCCCTACTAAATAAGAAGAGACTTTACAAATGTGTCAGCCCTGAATATAGCAGAAACACAGGAAACCACAAGGCAGTTAGAGGTCATTTGTGCTTTGACAGTGAACTATTATGCATACAATTAAAGATAAAAGAAATTGCAAATATTGTGGAACAAACAATGAGGCTGGAGAAAAGTCCAACTCACGGTAAAAGAAGCAGAGAGTCTAAAAGAAATAATTATTTTGCACGCACATGCTTCTCAAGTGAAAAAAGAACAAGCAAAAATGAAGGTGACAAACACATTGCTGAGATACTGCAGAAAAGACAAGCATCGTAACAGACACACAGCACTACGGCAGAACAATGATGATGAGTCCACAAACAAAGATATTCATTTCCACTTAGTAGAAACAAGAAATTCAAAATGCAAATTACCACCAAATATGAAAAGCATACATCAAACTGAGAGTTGGAAACAGAAAAAAACAATTACAAGTGAATGCCGAAATTAACTCACAAGCTATGAGCAACCTTTTACCACTTGAAATATTTATAAAGCTTAAAAAGGTATCACTAAAAGAGTCCAGTATATATATATATTTTTTTTTTAATTGTATCACCCCGAGCAAGGCGGTAATGCCACTGATGTGCAGGGGACTACATAAGAGTAAAAAGATTAGAGAGAAGAGAGTGAAGAGAAAGATGAACCAGTTAGAAAGGAGCGAGAGAAGGATGGGAATCCAGGTGTGATGACAGTTGCAAAGGTGGTGAGAAAAGAAAGGATATACAGGGTGGTAAAGAAAGAACTAGTCAAGCGGTTAAGAGATGAGTACCGACATTGCATTTAAATTCCTGGAGGTTGTAGCTGTCAGGAAAGCAAGAATATGGAACTGAGTTCCACAGGCGAGAAGTGCAAGAAAAGAAGCTGCAGAAGTAGAATTGTTGTCTGCATTTGGTTGATCTAACTGTGAATGGGTGAGACCAGTCTGGTTGCACGAGTAAACATCTGTTGCAGAGGCACCAGTGACTTAAGTTTGTTGGAGCAGAAGCCATGAAAGTATTTATAAAACAGACAAAGGGACACCACATCCCATCAATAGGGAAGTGGCTGGAGTCAAGCCATCAAGTTGGTACCTATCACATTACTGATTCTCCTTTGGAGCCTGTCAAGAACACTGAGATGAACATCAGGGGTGCCTGACCATATATGGCAGCAATATTCCATGCACGCACAAATGAATGGTTGATTTGTATATATGCAGGATGGATTCAGGTGGGAAAAACATCCTGACCCAACCTTCTTAGCAGTGGATTTAGCTATTGACTCAATGTAGTGGTTCCACTTGAGATCAGAAGAAAGGGTAAGGCCAAGGAAGCGCAGGGTGTTGCTCTCAGGGAGACTTGCTTGGTTTATGCTGAAGAGGTTGCCTGTGATGATTGACGGACAACAGCTTGATCATAGATGCATTGAAATTTACAAGCCACTTCTTACCCAAATTCACCACAGAATGTAGATCCCTCTCAAGATCCGCAGCGAGATTATGTTTGTCCGCCACGCCGGGTTTCTTACTGATGCGGGAGTAAATTGTGGTGTCATCTGTCTATTTTATTCAGAAGTAGAACAATAGAACAAGCAGTTTTCTATGAGGAAGACATTTGTAAATGCTACATTTCATGTGGTGTAGGTAATTGAATTAATGCTGAAAGGATTACTTCTTCTATTTGCCCTGTCCCTTCAGGACATAGGCAATCATGGCTTTCCACGTCTCCCTATCCTTGGTGGCTCTTAGCACGCCTTCTCCTGTCACACCATGCAATCCCTGTTCTGTCATCCACTAGCTCAAGCTCATAAATCATAAGTTGGCAGATATATTCTTCTATCTGCCCTGTCCTTTCAGGACATAGACAATCATGGTTATCCACATCTCCCTATCCCTGGTGGCTCTTAGCATGCCTTCTCCTGATACACCATGCAACCCTCATTCCATCATCCACCTGCTCAGGCCCTTCAAATATGTTATCTGTTGCTTTCTCCTGTCTCTTTTTCCCTCTCTCTGGCCTGTTAGTATCAGGTTCTCCAAGCCCTCCTTCCTCATTGCATGTCTCAGGAACTTCAGCTGATTTTTAATGAGGCAGTGAATTGCACTCAAGTTGAATTCCAGGGATATTAAGGACATTCTCACATTATGAGATGATAGCATTGTATATGGATTTGAGGAAGATGGCAGTGACAACACCACTGCAGCTAAGAAATTCCTTGAAAGAGTTAAGAAAATAAACTACAAGGTCAACTGTGATAAAATGATGGTATGGGCACCAGAAATACCTTTCTTTGGTTACACAATATCAAGGGAGGAGATAAAACCATATCCCAAGAAGATCAAAGTGATCACCCACAGGAACCTCCCTGAAGATAATAGCAAGTTTTCTAGAATTGGTGAACTAACTCAAATTTTCTCCACACATAGCAAGGCTTACTTATCCACTATAGAACCTGATGCCCAAGGACAAAGAGTTCACTTGGACTCCTCAGCAAGAAGCAGCCTTCAAAAACATCAGACATTTTTAAGGTACATCAATTCAAAGACACCCATAACACTACAGGTGAACACAAACTGCAGAGCTGAAAGTAGTGCTGCTACGGGATCAAATACCCCCATAGAATTTGCTAGTATAACACTAACAGGACTGGAAATCTGATATTCGAACATTGAGAAAGAAATTTTACCTGTTGTATTTGGTCTAAAAAGATTGTCATATATAGGGGGAGAAACAAGGTGATTGTACACTGAGTACAAATCACTAGAGTCAACAACATTGAAGAATTTAGCATATGTGCCACCAAGACTAACAAGACTGTTACTAAAAGTGGAATGGTCCTCGCAGCCAACTGCTTACCTTAGGAATCCCCAAGGGAAGGACTACCAGTGATAGGTATTGATCTCAATATACACATACTGAAACACAAATGCATCTGTAGCTGCAGATGGCAAAAGAGGAAACCATAGATCTTACTCTACGAGGATTAATAAATATCTTCATAGCAGGGTGGCCAACAGACAGAAGTATAAGTATACATTATTACCTACTGGTACTTGACAGATGAATACAGGATGATGTTCTGTTGAAGGGGAGGAAGATAATACTACCAGTGTCACTCCAACCAGACATACTGCAGCAACTGCATGCATCACACAAGGGGATTGAGAAAACAAAGCTAAGAGCAAGAATTGCAATATACTGGATAGTGATCAATTGAAGCATAGTGACAAAATGCCCAACATACCACAAATACTAGCCAAGCAATTGAATGAAGACACTACTGCTACATGAGACCCCACCATTCCCCTGACAATACCGAAATACTCCTCTCTTTGCTATGGAAGGCAATGACTACCTCCTCATAGCTGATCAGTTTAGCAAGTATCCATTCTTAAGATGCTTCCATTCCACCCCAACTACAACTGTAGTAAATCAACTAAAACTGCTATTGAAAGAAAGGAGTGTACCAGAGATAGTCAGCAGTGACAATGGACCCTGATACACAAGTGATGGGTTTGCCAGCCTCTCTCAAAAATTATAACTTGAAACATGTCCTGTCATCACTCTACTATCCCCAATAAAATGGATTTGCAGTGAGAATGGTAGGAGCATAAAAAGTGGTTGATAAAGTCCAGAGAATCAGGCGCAGACTGTCACCTGGCAATGGTGGCTTACAGAGCAACACCTATCACAGCCTACCTCAAATAGCCAAAATTACTCAATGGCTGACCTATGAGAACACCACTTGTCTCCAAACAGTAACCAAGAGACTTAACTGACTGACTTGGCTGCAAGCAGTCTTAAGTGCCATACATGCTTGGGCGATCATGTCTCGAAAGAGACATGACTGACTGCGCAAAGGATTATCCCGCAGTAGGTTGTCATTGCTTTCTGCAGTAGACTAGTTGCTAGCCAAGGCTATAGAACCCAATCTGTCCTATTATTTTACCCATAATTGGAGGGAAGAGATGGATTAATACCTTTCCCAAGGGTATTTGCACGTAAGTGAATGCAGGGAATTTAACCGGAATTTGAACTCGGCTGCCCGAATTCTCATTTCAAGCTGATATCAACTGCACCATGATGCACATCCATGCAGCAAAGTAAGGATTGAATAAAGGAACCTCATGACAAACTGAACAAATGACATGTACCACTCTTTGCAGGTCAATAAGTCTAAAACACAAGACCAAAATACAAAACTTTGAAAATTACGTGTTATAGTACATGCCACAAAACAGTTGAGTAAAACATAATAAAGTGTTTACAAGAACAGACATTTCCTCAGACCTGCCAGGGTAGAGTCAACTAGATCCAATTTCAGCATTGATGACAACCACCCACTAACACCACCAGTCTGCACTATGTTGTTCTAACAGATCAAAACACCAGAGACAAGATCTATAAAACATTCACAAAACAAAAACACAATCTTTCAGGTATGGCATCATTGCACAAGTTGAACTGAAGACTAAACCTCATATACTGTAATTAAAAGTACTAACTGACTAATCTCCCATAAGATGTTATACTTATGTCTGTCATCCTTGTCTCATCTCTACACCAAACCCGAGCAGAAGATTTAACATCACCCACCTAGATACTACTTCTATGTGCCCTGTCCCTTCAGGACATAGGCGATCATGGCTTTCCATGTCTCCCTATCCCTGGTGGCTCTGAGCACGCCTTCTCTTGTTACACCATGCAACTCTTGTTCTATCATCCACCTGATCAGGTTCTTTAAATACATTATCCGTTGCTTTCCCCTGTCTCTTTTTCCCTCTATCTGGCCCTGTTAGTATCAGATTCTCCAAGCCCTCCTTCCTCATTGCATGTCCCAGGAACTTCAGCTGTCTCTTCCTGATGCTCAGTATTAATTTCCTTTTTGTTTCCATCATTTCTAAGACCTCATCATTGCTCACATGCTCGATCCATGATATTCACAGCATCCTTCAGTAGAACCACATTTCAGTTGCTTCAAGGTTTTCCTTCATCTTTGATGATATACTGATCAGGCTTAATGTTGCTTAAAAATTTAGTACCATATCTTTTTTAATTTAAAGTTGATAGATGGAGTTCATTTGTATGCTGAGATTAATGATAGGAAACGTATTAAAAAAATCCAGTCTTTTTAAGTTATTAACTTTACAATATTGTCCTTTCAGAACATCAGAAAATGAATCAACTAGAATAAAGAGACTAAATTTATGTCATTCTCCAGAAATCATGAGTTCAATTCTAGGACAAACAAGTCTGAGAAAGAACTAGCCTGGTGACGAAGCAGAGTAGCTACTTCAGGAAAATTAAGCATTGGATTTTTTAGATCAGTTTTACCAGTTTGGTATTTTAAGATCAGATTTCAGCTGATGTATTCTCAAGGCCTTTCCCCAAATATCTGTCTCATTTGGTAACCTTTGTTGATATTTGATCTCTAGTAGTGTGATGCTCTTGTTTCTAAGCTTCATACATAAGGGTTTTCCTCCATTAGAATTCTACAAAACTCTTCAATTCTTCTTCATCAGGAATGCTTGAGAAAACAGTGACTGAAAAACTGCGACAAAGACAAAATGACTGGTTCAAATTAATCAATAGATAATAATATCTTGTCTCAAAAATCTATGCAAAATTTCTTAGCTGTTATTTCTAAAGTTCCAAGGAAGTATAATATGAATGAGAGAGAACAACAGTTGAGACTTCTACATAATGGAATAAGAAGTTCTGTTCCAAATTCACTTAAAGTGACAAATTCTTACAAGAAGCCAATTTCAGCATCCAGAATTTAATAAAAACAACAAAGATGCTAGATTCTATAAATTAGCATACAAAAGTTACAAAATATGATAGACTGTCAAATGAAAGTGTACAGCAGCTGAAATGTTATGATAAAGACAACAAAGATAAAGATTCTAGGCTGTATGAATCATTTTATAGAGAGTGATGGACTTGAGCAGATGGATGGTAGAGCGGGGATTGAGTGGGTAACAGGAGTTTAAGAGCGGCAAGGGATAAGGGTATGTGGAAAATCATGATCGCATATACATTGAAGGGACAAGGCACATGAAAATTTGAATATGATAGGCTTTCAGATTAAAGCATGTCCAGTATTTGAAATGTTATGATAAAGACAACAAAGATGAAGATTTTAGGCTGTATGAACTATTTCATAGGAATTATCGAATATAATAGGCTCTCAAATTTAAAGTATACAGCAACTGAATTCTTATCACAACAAAGATGAAGATATTAGATCGTATAAATCAGTTTATAGAGGCTGTTATTTTTAAAGAAAAACTAAGGTTACACACTAATTGATTTATGATGAAGACAACAAAATTGAGGATTTTTTTGACAATAAGAATCTGTCTACTGAGAAGTCATGGACAAACAATGCTTGTGGTTCAATTGGCTTTCTGAATGACATGCTTAATTTTATTAGAAAAAGGTTTATTAAAATGTTTTTTTTGTTCTCATTCATTCAAATGCTCATATACAACCACATGCATATAAAACAAAATTAAGTACAACATTACCTTCAAAGAAAGTTAAAATTCAAGTAATGTTGTTAGCATTTTAAACCAATGGTGATTTTCACTGAAGAAGATCAGAGGTGTAAATATCTTTTGCTTTAGACACAAGAAATGTTAATAATTATTTTTATCTTGAGAATAAATACACTTTTACAAATAGATTTTTGCACAGGTAAATTAATAAATTAGAAATAAATAACAAACAGCAGTATTTGTTAATCACTGTCATCAGGGATAATGTACCAAGACTTCAGTTTTTTTGTTAATTATACAAATCTTTTCTCCAAAGGAAAAAAAAATGAAACTTTCCCCCATTTTAGACACAGGGCTATAGAACCCAATCTGTCCTGCTATTCAACCCATAGTTGGAGGGAGAGGTGATGGATTAATACCTTTCACAATGTTGCAACGGATATTGGCTTAGAATGAAAAATCAGACAGTTGAGTTTAAATTCCAGTCAAATTTGTTTCATTCACTTAAGCACAGACACCATTGGGAAAGGTATTAATCCATCTCTTCTCCCTCCAACTATGTGTTGAATAGCAGGACAGATTGGGGTCTATAGCCCTGGAAATAAATGGCAATCTGCAGTAGGAAAATCTTCTGCCTAGTCAGTTGTGTTTTGAAAGTGACATAATCACCCAAGTATATGGTAGCCAACTGCTTATTGTCATGATCTTCTGATGGCAAAATAGCTGTTGGATCTTAAGAACCTTAATTTTTTTTTAGTAGTGCAGCTCACCCTGTGATGTACTGCACCTGATAGAACTGTTTAAAAATTGTTGCCCATGTCTGGTATAGAGGTTATCAAATGCATCAGACTTTAAAATTAAAAGAGGAAAATACAAAAAAAAAGAAAAAGAAAAACGAAAATCTATTCTCATTTGTTCAAAATCTGTTTTCATTGATTAAAAGATCTTCAGATTTATAAACTGAAAACATCAAACACTTTTGTAAGGAAATGACAATATACATGATCTTTTTATCATGAATAGATAGAATGTGAGATATATATATATATATATGTGTGTGTGTGCATATAGTGACATTTACATATCATTTTATCTTTTAATCAATAATTCTTTGAATCTCAACAAATATGAAACATTTCTATTGATTTCGTTTCATTATTATAATCAATAATTGTTTAGTATTTCTTCCTCATGATAGTAACTTTGTTAAAATGGTTTTAACTGTTGCAGGTGTCTGCATTGTGAAAGTAAAAAAATGACTGCAGAATTTATTGCAGTTTACGAATTTCCATTTTCATGTTCTTCCAATTAAACTTCCATCTTTAAAAAAAAGCAGTTTTTGAAAAAACTTTATTTCTGTTGCATATGGTGATAAAAAAAATTTTAAGAAACATTTTCATTAACTTTATAGCAAGAATAAGAAAAACTTTGAACAAATCATTAAGTCATAGAAATCAGAGAAAAATATAAAACACATTATATATATATAGAGAGAGAGAGAGCAAGCATATGTTCCAAAGGTTGTCATAGTTAGTCAATAAAATGCTTCAGTGGCATACATCTCAAATCACCTCTGCAAACTAAGTCCAGCTCCAAGCCAAAGAATGAGAGAAGGTAGAAAATTGGTGCCTTATAACCAGCTACTTCAGGTAGATTTTAGCTCAACAGGCTTGGAAAACTAACCATCTAGGACAAAAAGTACCAATTTTAAACCTTCACTGCTTTGAAATCATATCCAAACACGATAAAGTCTTCAAAAATAATTCCTGACAGAACATCTGTTGCCCCAGTTTCTATCCTGAAAACCACCCTCACCTGGGTCTGTGTCCTTTAGAGGTGATTTTAGTCTCACTTTTGAAGGACTGAATTTTAACCAAATAGGGTGCTACCTTCACCTTGCAAGATAAACAGATGCCTACGACATGTCAAGTAGTCGTCGGATGGATGCAGGGTTGATTGATCTTTACTGTTTTGAGAAATGAAGCTAATAATCTGCAAAAGTAATTGGTCCTGGCATCTCAACTTCAGTCGCTTTCCCTACTTCTTTAATTTACTTTACATTGTGCTTTTCTATGAATAATTTCATAGTAATTCTTCTGATGAGCTTTCCTCATAGGTACCTAGAGTTTATGAATTTAAGTACAGTACTAGATTGGTAGTTACATCTCATTTAACAGTTGAAATAGCTAAATGTAACTGCAAGTTTGATGCTAACAGTTTTTTCTATAACACTTGTTTGTGGAACTCTTTCTGGCTTCTTGCTTCCTGGTCAATTTTAAGGTTCAAAAATTTAAATGCAATGTCAATCATTATCTTCTGTCTCTTTAATTCTTGTTCTTTTATTGTTCTCTTCTTAACAGCCCATTTTTCTCATACTAGGTAACCTCTTACTGGCTTTTTATTATCTTGCTTGCAGTGAAATGATGAAAAAAAAAATTATTTTGTTTTTAATTTTTATTTTTTACAATATCTGTAAAAGTCTTCTAGAACAACCAGCCAGTAATCAACTAGAACAGAAGTTGAATCTAACTGTTTATTTATTGTAACAAAGTTACAATTGTGGCACACGGCCAAAAAGGGAGGGGGAAACAAAACTGAGGATGGTCTTCAGTAATCTATCTTATACCTAGCTAATCTCTTTCGCGACCCAGACACATGCTACAATTTTTCTCAATCACCAAAAGAACTTGTCCATCAACGCTCATACTGCCGTGCACCAAAATACCACAAAGCATTCCGGGGACCTAAAAATTCCCAACAATGTACATAAAAATTTGACAATGTACAATATTTACAATAAATTGCAAAAATATATAAAAATTTTCGACATGAAATGACAAAGGGGGAGGGGCATGACACAAATCCCCAAATAAAATTTCAAACAAAAATAACAACATAAACATTGTGTTAGCTGGACCCAACCTACCCTCAAAACAAAGAGGTCGCTGTATTCCGCTCAGAAGACGAAATCAAGAAACTCTCTTTCTACAGGGAGTGGAGAGGCAAAAAAGAAATTGGACTGGGGAAAATATAATACTGGCTCAGACGAGATGAAACGGGACAAAAATAAATAACCGGAAACTGGGAATCTCGAACTGGACCATAACCAAAGACGAAAGCCGGGGAACAGGCCAGGAATCACACTCACTCACATTAACTAGGTACACAAAAAGGGACTTACCTTAACCAAAGGGGAGGGTTCCAGAGTAATCCAACCCGATGTGACTACCAGATCTAAAAGAGAAAATCAAGGCTAGCCCCAGTCACGCGAACCAGGCTCGCCACATTTACCCACCTTTTGCTGAACTCTGTCAGTGGCAACCGTTTCCGATCAGTTCTAATCTTAATTTTGAGTTGGTACTCAAAATATCGGATTAAATCCTGATGCGAAAGACGGCCACCCCGCAAGACTTCCTCCAAACTCGTCGTCCATATCACCATTCGAGCCGTGGCCAGAAGCGACAGAAACACCATCCGTTTCACTCCAGTGTACGAGGGTGACACATTATCGCAGGCGTATGCACGATCAATGGACACGAGTTCCCGCGGCGCGATGCGAGCAGTCAACTCGCCGACACGATCCCACAACGGGCGAACAATGGAAGAAGGCGTGTGCCGACGTCTCCTTTAAGCCAAGGTTGCAACGTTCACAATCTGGCAAATCCGCCAGGCCCATTATGAAACGCATGTCATTGAGAGACAAGGCGTTACGAGCTAGTCGCCAGGTCAGAGAAAACTCAGAGTTGCTGAGCCAATCCGATCCTGGTGCCCAAGATCAATGAGAGCGATACTCCTCCTCCGTCATGCCGAGCTTCTCTCTCAATCGATCCTTCGCGACGCCCTCCACTAATCCCCGATAGAAGTGTCTCCTAGGCCGAGAAAGGTCACTAGACCGTGGAATGGCCCACAAGGCCCTCCGGCACTCGCGGATGAAAGCCGGTTGCTCTCGAAGCTTGCGGCAGCGCAACGAGACCGGGGGAGTGATAGTGAGGCTAGGGAACGCGTCCCTCACTACCCCCGTAAGCAACGAGTCTTCCATTAACGCACGACTGAGAAATGCCAACCTCGAGGCGTGCCGGTGGCTCGCCAAGTGCGGCATTCCCAGTCCCCCTTGACACGGACGTTGGTAACAGACACGTTTGTCGACGTGATGTCAGCGTCCTCTCCACAGAAGAGAGAATAGCAGACGCTCGATCGCGTCCTCACAAAGTGGAAGTACAGACAGCCGATAAAGGACCATGGGGAAGACGTAAGCGGCACACGCCTCCGCCAGGCCCTTTACGGAGAGACTCCGTCGACGCCAAGTTTCGACCGACGCGCCGACCTTTGCTTGTATATCAGACCAATTCTTCTCCAACTGCAAGTCCGGACCAAACCAAACTCCGAGGATTTTGACCGGTCCATCCGTCCAGTCGAAGGGCCCCAGGAGGGGAATCCCCTTCCAGGCGCCTAACCGTAAGCCGGAAGACTTGTCGCGGTTAATCTTGGCCCCTGTCACCTGTTCGTACCATTCAAGTACCTTCTGTACCACTCTTATGTCCCTGTGGGAGGACACAAAAGTCGTTACGTCATTCCACATAGGGGTGGACTGCACGACCTGTCTCTAAGCCGGCGAAGGAGGGGCTCCAACGCCAAAACATAGAGTAAGGACGACAGTGGGCAACCCTGTCGAACCGACCTAGACAGCTTTCCGTTCACCTGCACCACAGCCGTGGGGGAGCGATACAGGAGACCAATCCAGCAGCAGAAGTCGGTTTCGAATCCGGCAGCCTGCAGGACAGCCGCCAGGTAGCCATGGTCAACCCTATCAAATGCCTTGGACTGATCCAAATTGATCAGCGCGGCCTCATCGTCGTCTTTTACACCCTCTAGGATCGTGTGGATCAAGTGCAGGTTGCTCTGAATTGTTCGGCCCTTCACAGCGCAAGTCTGATCAGGTCCCAACAGAGACTCGGCAACTAGCTGCAAGCAATTCATCAGGATCTTGGCCAAAATCTTTAACTCTGTGTTTAGCAGAGTTATGGGCCTATAACCGTCTAATTCCCTCCCAACTTCCTTGCCTTTTCTCAACAGCGTAACCACACCCCTGGTGAACCGACTGGGGATGGACCCCTGACGGAACCAGTTGTTGAACACAACTGTCAAAATAGGGACAAAGATGTGCGACAGCCTCAAGTACAATTCATAGGGCAAGCCATCCAAACCTGGCAACTTGCCACTGCCGACTCTCTTCAAACACCACACGGGCACATACCATTTTGTGGTCCGTGTAGCCTAACCAGTGGAACGTTGGCCATTCTAAGAAATCTATATCGGCCTCTCTCACTAACATTCTATCAAGGTAGGAAACTGTCTTGGTAGAAGGCCAACTATTCGCCCACGTCCACATTTTCCCGCCCGGATGATCAACCCGGTATCTATCGACGAGACCAAATTCGTCAATCAGATCAACCAGGCTACGATCACCACTCCTCCCGCTAGAGCCCCACCCTCTATCCAATTTGGGGTCCAGGATGGCATTCCAGTCACCAACTAGAACTAGTCACTTGGAATCGACCAGGAAGGGCTTCAACAGACGGAAAAAGTCGACACGCTCCTCTTGATCATTGGGCGCATAAACCGCAACCAGACGAAACTTCTTGCTTTTCACTGCAACATCGGCCACGATCAACCGGCCCTCGGCACCGACATGGACAAGGTCGATCTCCGCGTCCAGGGTACGCTTGACCAGCAAAGAAACACCTCTGGCTTGCCGGTTCCCATATGCTGAATAGACGACAAAGTCGTTAGCCAGCACACAAGAATCGACGTCGCAAACAAAGTGAGTCTCTTGGATCACGGCCACATCCACGCCGAAAGACAAGAGGTCACGAAGCAGGCAGGCTGCCTTACCCCGATCCCTCAAGCCCTTCACATTTACACTGGCTAACTTGATAGACATCAATTAGATCTGCAATTAGAAAAGGAGAAAATTACTCGTGGTCACATAGCGGATGAAAATCTCTAGCAGTTGGGACCCCGACGGATTGTCCAAGGGACCCTGTACCAATATCGGACGTAATCCGTCTGTCTTGGACAATTCCGCCGACGTCCGTAGGGTAGGTTAGTTTTAACACCCTATAAAGACAGAGATGGATTAAAACGGGGAACCTCCCTGAACAATTTTTTCGCATCTTTCTTAGTTCAGGAGTATCACTCCTACACATGGTTATGCCTTTATAAAATTTCTCGGCCTGCTCGATGTGATCCCACACCTTGAGGTTCCCCCCGTACTATGCACAAGTGTCAGTACACCGGGGGCCCCTGGAAAATTTGTGGGATCCTCCGTGGACTTCCCGTCCACCGAAGATAGTTTAAGCAAAGGCTTTAACAAAGTACGCCTTTGCGCAGACCAGTCCTTTTGTAGTTCTTTCTTGTTAACTTTTAACAAGTCTTCACCCTGGGGCAAAGATTTCTTCTTCTTACTGGGTGTGGGTGAGGTCAAGGGAGCGGAAGCGGGTGAAGGGGTGGGTGATTTGTCAGACGAGACCGGGGTTAGGGCTGTCAATTTGAAGGTTGGGGGAGTTTCTGAGAGGAGGCTGGAAGGCTTTTCGCCTTTTGTGCATACGAGTCTTTAAAGTTTTTGATGGGAGAGACGGGTAGTGAAGCAGCTTTACTTATTGTACTCTCCCTGCTTCGACTCCTCCTTAAGGCTTTGTGTGTTCCTTCTTCCTCTTCTTCTCTTCCTCTCTTTAGAGAGGACGCTCGACGGTCTGGTACATCGACGTCCATGTCTTGGTGCTGCTGCTGCTTGTCTGGTGTTTGAAGCTGCTTCTGCTGCTTTGCCGGTGGTTGCCGCTGCTCTTGCTGCTGCTTAGCCGGTGATTGTTTCCTCTGTGAGACGTCTTGCTTGAGAGGAGAATTCTGCGGCTGTTTTACGGGAGATTTTTCTGGTGGCGGAGGATTTTTCTTGCCTTTTTTGCCTGCCTTTTTCCAATCGCTGTCTTCCTTGGTTGCTTCTTGGGTAGGGCAGGCATCTTTGGTCGTTTTCTCACTACTGATTGGCTGAGTTGACTGGGTTTTGGGAGCCTTGGTCGGACAGTTTTTGGCAATGTGGTCTGAGGCTCCACATGCCCAACAAAACGGCCTTCTGCCCCCCACGATTACAAAGATCGACCGGCCTCTGCAGGTGATGATATTTGGAATCTCTCCAAATTCCTTCCTGGCCACCGTCACCTGCAGAGTGACATCGCCGGTCACAAATCCTGCTTTGGATATTACTTCTTTAACCTCCGCCACTTTGCCGAAACGGGCAAAGAACGCCCCGATATGATCGAGAGTAATATCCATGGGCACCCCGTGCAAAGTTACCCGCGTTTTGCAGGTGCCCATGTACTCCGTTTGTAATCGGAGCGTCTTTGTGTCCAAGGTGGCTCCTGCCAGCTCCTTGGCCTCCTCAGCTGACCCTAGCAAGACGTCCCACATTGCATGGCTGCGCCTAACCACCATTTTAGCTTTGATGTGGTGGGTCTTAATTGCTTCTTCCACCACCTCCCTGCTAACTCCCATAAACTTGTGAGTTTTGGGGTCCTTGGTTAACAGAGAGATGATACGCAGCTCTATTTCCTGCAGTTTTTTCGGGAACTGACAGGAGTTCTGCTCCGGAAATATATTCCGCGTACTTCTCTTTCAAAGCCTCGTAATAGGCTTCATCCTTCTTTACGTTCCTTCCACGCCATGCCATGGTGGAGGGAACGAATGACACTGGTAGTCCAGCTGTTGCTGCTACCGATCCTGCTGCCTTGGAGGGGCTAGGGGATTCAGGTGGCGGTATCTGCCAGTCCCCCTCCTTCTCTCCCACCCAGGCCGAGGTGGAAGGAATTGGTGACGCCTCCGCCATGGTCCTCCTGCTGACGGAGGCTTCACTCTCCACTACTGACCGCTAACGATTTCCGCCAAACACGATCCAACGAAGCGATCCCTGTACGAACACGACCCGACGTACCGATCCCCGATACGAACACGGACAACAACGAAACTTTCCGAACTCGACAGAGCTGTGGTAAATTAAGCAACACAGACTTACGTTCCAACGTGAAGTTGAATCTAACTGACCAAAAAACCATCAGGGCAAATTGGTAGGTAATTTAAATAATAACTTAAGAGATTCCATTCTGTTACAGGCAAGTCCATTATATAAGCATTGATTGGCTGATAATTTCAGTGTGTATATTGAGCTCCATAAATATTGAGCACAATATCCACACTCTTGAATAGGCACCTTCCTGCAGGGAGACAAAAGAAGACAGCTATATTGAAAGGTAAGTTATTTGACTTCTACAATATCCACTCTGTATAAGGCTCAAGAGCAACTAACCTTGAACAGGTTAAGATTATCGTGAACAGGAAAGCATTCACTTGAGTGTTGGTCCCACAATGCAACAGTGTGTGATGATATAGTGTTTATGGATATAGATTTTATCTAAGTAGATAACATTAAATATATATTACCCATTAATCGTGGATGATCACAGAGTTGAAAGTCTGTCATGAATCTCATTACTAATTTCTTATATATTCAAAAATATTCACTATTTAGGTATCAACTCTTCAAAAACTAATACAGACTCAATGTGCTTTGTTTAAAACTTAACTGTTTTATATTTACTCATGCTGTTAAAAGTCATCAATGGGTCAAGAAATTAATATTTGCCCATATTTCTTGGATGAAGTATTGTAATTATTTACATTGTTTGAACTGTTGTCTTCATCTTTATTGCCATGTTCCCAACATTTTGGTAGTTGTACGCTTCAACCTTCTTCAGGTAATTGTAATTTTGAACTGTACCATTTATTTCAATCACTGGGACCCCAAAAGTTTTTTTTATTTTAAATCATATCACCCCGAGCAAGGTGGTAACACTACTGAAGTGCAGGTGACAGTTTAGTTTATCTACTCAAAAAAAAAAAAAAAAAAGGAAAAAGGACTGAAAAGATTTGAAAAGAGAAAGCCGGAAACCACATCCTAAACAGGGAACAAGGGATGAGCCTCTTCACCTGTTCAATAGATGTGGGTGGTGCCAAAATGTCAAGAACATGGCAATAAATATGAGGATCCCAGTTATCAAAAAAAGGGTTGTTTGAAATTCCAATCACCTGACAAGAGTAGAGCATTCAAATGCAAAAACTTTGTCAACTTGGTCATAAAATTGAGGACGACAGTCTGAATAATGTAAATAAGGACCATGAAACAAAGGTTAAAATCTAACCATGGTTGTTTTGTTTTCAGGAAAGTTATTTTTTGATGGTATCAACAAGGGATATGATCATAACATGTGGCTGAAAATGACAAGTTGATCCAAGCCTAATGAGTGAAATTTGGTAAATGAGACTATTTGGAAACTAATTATGGTTTTGCTAGCACAAAGACACAAGTCATCATAACCAAAGGTTGGAGCTTACTGGTCTTGTTTTGATTGCTGATTAAGCAAGAAGATGTGGTCTCCTAGAAACCATAACTAAATTCTGCTCACCTGTAGGTGGATTTTGTCAGTGTTGAAAAAATAACATTTGCCTAAAAAGGCATCTGCAACAGGGATTTATTAGCTGGCCTATCAGATGGATTTATTGTTTGCAGCATATCAATCTCAATGGGCTGTTTAATGTCAGCAAGATCTCATACAATTAGAACACATATTCTTTGTATAAAATCAGTTTGAAGATCAGGTTTCATTGATATTTTTCTAAAGAGGGTTTTTGTCAAGAGTCAAAGGTATTGCTGGTATTTTTTTTTCCAAAAAGTATTGCTGGTATTTTTACTATAAAAATACCTTTTCATACTTTCATAATGTTTTGATACTAGTTTGAGGGGTAACTATTTGCCTATAGCTGGAACTCTAACCTTAGAAACATAAAACAAAATGGAAAAATTTACTTCTGACACATTGCATTTGTTAAGACTGTTGGTCTGCGTTTGTTGACATTGTGAATACATATGTGCATGAACAAGAGATGGTGCTAATTTCAAAATTTTTAATGTATTTTTTAAAATTCCTTAAGACGAAAATGACTAGAAAGTACTTCAATCATTAGTTCAGCCGCAGTAAATTTATGTCCAGTTTTTATGTTTCACCATTCTTGGCAGATTTTCTCTTATCATAATGTGAAATGTTTAATAATAAAAATGATGAAAAGAAAAACAATATAGATTAATTTTGCTGATTACAAAAAAAAATTTCAAATTCTTTAAAACATTTAGTCTCTACTGGTGTAGCTTTTTCATGTTCATATGTAAGGCTAACAGTGTCAAGAAACCCATTCCAATGAAGTCCTTATGAGTGAAATGCATCACTAACTTTATTTTGTACAATTTCCCCAATACTGTTTTTTGATATATAAAAATATATATTATCTTGTGTAGTCAATATAGAAAAAAAAAAAAGAAAACGTCAAATTATCAAAGAATGCAAAAAACTTAACACTGGCCAACTCATTCAGAAACCAAAAAAAAATTCTTACTGAAATGCATTGACAAAAAAGTTATCTCATGTTACCCACACAAAATACTTAGAGCATCACATCACATTTTTCCAACACATCATGAAATTTCGTGAAAGCATCTGCTGAATAACTGGAAGTCTTGAAAAAAAAAAAAAAAAAATGAACCACTAAAAAAGCCTGAACTGCTGGAATTTAACTCCAGAAAAAGTATGTTGTAACAAAGTCAGAAATGGCTCAACTATACCAAATTAGCAAACAAATGAGTGACAATCCAAACAAAAAACTGAGACAAAAACTTAACCTAGGTAACAACAGCAAGTGGAAATATGCTGGAAATCCTCATCTCTTAGAAAATCTATAAAATATAATTTTATAAAGCTTTCTAATACAAAATGAGAAACCCTTTGCTTCTGTTTAAAATTTGTCACCAGAATCTGTAAAGACATAGTAAACACTTTAGTAAAAAATTACAAGCAAAACAATTCTGAAGCCACCAAAGGTTTTATTTAAGTCACAAAAATAGAAAAAGGCGTAAGACAAGGATGTGTCTTTTCACCGGATTTGTTCAACCTATACAGCGAGAATATTTTGAGAACCCTAGATGACACACCAGGATTTGTTATTGGAGGCCACAACCTGAACAACATAAGATACGCGGACGATACAGTACTGATTGCGGACACGGAAAGGAAACTGTAAGATTTCATACAGAAAGTAGCAGTGGAGAGTGACAAGAAGAGACTACAAATAAACTTTAAGAAAACTGAGTGCATGGTCATCAGCAAAAGATACAACCCAAAATGCCAAATACAGGTGGGGGATAACAGAATCAAACAAGTCCAAGAATTTAAGTACCTAGGAAATGTTCTAACAGGAGATGGAAAGTGCGACACGGAGATCCGAAGGCGAATTGGCATGGCAAAGGACGCGTTCCAGAAGATGAGCAAAATACTAACACACAGGAAGATCTCAATAGAAACGAAGAAAAGAGTGCTAGACTGCTACATGATGTCAGTTCTTCAATACGGCTGTGAATGCTGGACAATATCATCGAAAATGAGGACAAAACTGGAAGCGGCCAAAATGTGGTTCTACAGACGGATGCTACGGATATCGTGGACTGAGCATACAAGCAACGACGAAGTGTTAGAAAGAATGGCAACAAAAAGGAAATTGATGCTGAGCATCAGGAAGAGACAACTGAAGTTCCTGGGACATGCAATGAGGAAGGAGAGCCTGGAGAACCTGATACTGACTGGACAGATAGAAGGAAGGAGAGACAGAGGAAGGCAGCGGATAACATATTTGCAGGGTCTGATCAGGTGGATGATGGAACGGAGGTTGCCAGGAGCAACAGGAGCAAACATACTAAGAGCCACAAGGGATAGGGAGACGTGTAGATCCATGATCGCCTACGTCCTGAAGGGACAGGGCACATAGAAGAAGAAGAATGACTGATACTATATAAACCAACAACGAAAATACATTGCTACTGAGAAGCCTAATGCACTGAAGAACATAGGAAGAAATAAGGTTGTGGGGCATTGGATATCAGTTTGGAATGAGAAATTGTGAAGCCGATTTTGAATTTCAGTTCAAATCCGTTCATTCACTTACGCACAAATACCCTTGGGAAAGGTATTAATCCATCTCTTCCCTCCAGTTATGGGTTAAATAACAGGACAGATTGGGTGCTATAGCCTTGGCTGACAACCAGTCTATCACAGTAAGTAATGGCAACCTACTGCAGGATAATCTTCTGCCCAGTCAGTCATGTCTCCCTCAAGACATGATCGCCCAAGAGTGTATCACGTATAACTCTTAACTGACTGACTGACATCACTCCAGCTCACAAGGGTATGGGGATTGTAAGTATAAACATGAATAGAGACAAAAAATTAACTCTCTAATCAGCAATACCCAGTGGGTACATAAGAAAAAATAAACAAACAAAAAATGACTACTGAAACACAAAAATTCAACATGGAAATCAGGAAACGCATTAAAAATGAAAACAAACTCCTAAAATATAAGGGTCATCTTAACAGCATTGATGTGCTAGGGTCCCTTCAATAACTGCTCACAGGAACAAAAAGTAAACGATTGATAATATTAAACAGATTTATTTTGACACTACAGGTATAATTGTAGTTTTTAGTCTCAGCCATGATACCATTTATTCAGAGGACTTATTTAACCTTCAAAATTCAGTTTACAACGAAAAAAACTTATTTGATATCGATATCAGGAAATCAAAATTTGACTTACATCCATTCATTTTTCTTTCAGTCTATGGTTTCACTTGAACTGGAAACAACTATTGCTTTTTAGTCTTTCGTGCCAACGTCCAAAGAGTCCGAGCTCCAGGACCATGGATTAGTTTTAAAGCTTTCATTACACCCGAGCAATGCCAGGCTATCCTGTTAGTTGTGAATAAATATGGATTCTCTCTTCCAAGATTTTCATACATTCTGAGATGTTCTTCCCACAGCAGCTAAATAGTTGCCATTTTTTGCTGACGCAATAATCTGATTTTCTCCATCTGCAAACCTCTGTGAAGTGAATTACAGAAAACAGATGCGTTAACACTGTCTGCCAATACTCTTGCTCTGAGCAATGATGATCAAGTAATAAAGAATCTACACTTGCAGTTTCTTTAAGCTTTATCAAATATGCTGTCATGCACTTTTGACATTCTTAATTTTCATGTTCTACAGTCACTTTGTTGTGATTCCAGACATTGAACCCTTTTGTAACAAAAAGAGATTCTTTCTTGAACACTAGGTGATATACAAAGCAGTAGAAGTGACCTTGGGATGCTGAACAGTAGCCATGCACATTTGAACACATTGTTTGATAAATACCCTGCTTTTATATTCTCTGCTCCAGTTTTTCTATGCACTCTCCGTCAGCTTGAAAGGTCCCTCATCATGATTCTGACATGATGAGGGACCATTACAAAACTACATCTGACAATGGAGTCTTGACTAGGAAAAAAGATTAGGCTACCTAAAACCCTTGTTACCTAAGGGTGATCCCTGGTTAGGATCTAGCACCTGTTTGCTCCCAACCAGGGTTATGGTATTGGGTTGTTTGTTTTTCATCATCTGATGATTGAAATGAATGAAAATGGGGATAAGTGTAAGCAGAATGGGATGTTTGACTGTGTGTGTGTATATCTCGAGGGTAGGGAATCAAATCCGTACTTACCACTTCAAGCCAAGCATGCTGCCATGTTCGTGATTAGAGAAAACTCTGGCTGTCTTTTTTTATGGAAGAGAGCACATTGCTGGTGAACCAGAAGCCATGTGCAATTGGACAATAAATTGTCAAGAAAGAGTTGTATGGTGTGCATTTAGGAAAATAAAAAAAGTTGTCCACAAATTGATACTTAATCAGTATTGGCTGGGTCAGTGTGGAGAGGGGGTATGATGTTGAAGAACCCGAAACACCTAATGAACCTCGGCTAGAAACATCACTAATGTGTACTAAAGCATCCGATAGATATATTTTACAAAAAGTACCACATCACGATGTAGTGCTAAATTATATATGTGTGCTTGCAACAATACCTAAATATTCCACTTCCATAATGAACATGTCCTTCATTTAATTGTATGAACAGTATTTATTCTGAATACAAACTCTCTACTGTGTACTGAGTCAAAAATACTGCCAAACAAGACTAAAATATAACTTGAGTGTCTGACACTGATCTAGCCTCATCTATGCATAGGTAACCAAAACTACATTCAACATTTTTCTCAACTTTCACAATTAAAACACATATCCATTCATATATTCACATGCTATCAATACTTGGTAATTAGTACTCCATCATAGATTCATTATTTAAAATAACCACTATGTTATGTTGTGATTGAATCTCAGGTTCAATCACTAATAATCTATGTATTGCCCTATAACTAGGTTCATATACAATGTATACAATATGTTAACTTTACCAAGTTGTCTCCCTTGGACACTCTTCACAAAAGGGAGTTAGTTTTACCACCGAAAAACGGTGTACGGCACTTTCGAACGAGAGAGCGCGAACTGTACGCACGTGTATAATAAATCCTCTTTTTACCCCACTCCAGTTGTCTGTGTTCACCACCTTTTACATTGGTAGCAGAGCGTAAAAACAATGGCTTCTAGATACATTGCCCCACCAACATTAAACACGGACAAATACAATTCCTGGAAAAAGAAAATGCGAATTTGGGAATTAGCCACAAGTTTAGATGAAAGAAAACGGGCCCCTGTCGTACTTTTGTCCTTGGAAGGAAAAGCGAGAGAAGCGCTGCTGGAATTGGATATTACCTCACTAAATGCCGAAAATGGAATGGAGATGATATACCAAAAACTGGATACACTCTTTTTAGAAGACGCAAACCAGGCAGCATTTAAGGCTTACGAGGCGTTCGAAAGTCACAGAAGACAAAGCGGCATGGCGATAGATACCTTTTTAATTGAATTCGAACGTCATATTTCTAAATTAAAAGAATTCAATATAATTCTGCCCGAGCCGGTCCTGGCGTACAGAGCTCTTAAAAGCGCAAACCTCACCCCAGAAAACGAACGGTTAATAAAAGCTACTGTTCGAGAACTGACACTTGGAGAAATGTCTAAACAATTAAAAAAAATACTCAATGACTTTCAAGCTCATTCCTCACCAAAAACTTCTCCGGTTGCGGTAAAAACCGAATCTGACATTATTTTCACGACGAGTGAGGAAACCTACTACACCAGTCGTGGTCGACGCCACGGTGATAAAAATTCTAGTCTCACCAGTCAAGGTACTGGCAGACGGGGTCGTAACCAGAACTCAACACACTACAACACCAAAAGAAATTCAAAACCTAAGTTTGAAAGTGACAACAGCAGGAGTTGTTTCAAGTGTGGATGTAAATACCACTGGATTCGCGACTGTCCGTATGACGAAACTGACAACAGTGAAAAGGGAGGCCATTTACTCGTCTCCAACATCGTTCTCATGAACGAGCGAGAACAATATGGCGGCATCAGCACGTTTTTAGGAGAGACACTCGGATCCGCTGTCTTGGATAGCAGCGCGTCTGGGACAGTTTGTGGAAAAAAATGGTACGAGTGTTTTCTGGAAACCCTACCAGAAAAACAAAAAATAATGTGATGGGAACACCATTAAATCCACCCACACAGCAACTTTACCATGTGTCATTGCTGGCATTGAAATCGGTATTGTCACTGACATTGTGGACGCTGACATACCGCTTTTGCTAAGCAAAAAGTCAATGAAAAGAGCCAGCACATGCCTCAATTTTGAGAATGACAGTGTCACCATGTTTGGAAAAAAAATCCCACTGCAGTGTACTTCTTCTGGTCACTATCATATTCCCATAACAAGACCTCCACCAGATCGAGGTAAGTTCAAACACATTTTGTTTACCAAAGAAATTTTCCACAAAAATAGGCAAGAAAAAATAAAAATCGCCACCAAACTTCATAGGCAATTCAGTCATCCTAGTGGCAAAAAGCTATGTGACTTAGTCAGGAGCGCCGGAGTGAAAGACCCGCAATTCATTAAAATACTCAAGGAAATTCCCAATTCTTGTGAAATTTGCTTGAGGTACAAAAGGGTTGAACCCAAACCTGTCGTGGGGTTTTCACTGGGAACGTACTTTAATGAAAGCATTGCTATGGACATTAAAGAAATTAATGGAAACAAGGTACTACACCTTATTGACCATGGTACTAGATACAGTGCTGCAGTAAAAATTCCTGGTAAAGAGAGCTCCGATATTATTAGTGCTATTTTTAAAAATTGGATTACTTATTTTGGTACTCCTGGATTTATCCTCACTGACAATGGCAGAGAATTCAACAACCAGTCGTTTAGAGACATGGCACAAAATATGAACATTGTGGTTCGTACTACTGCTGCTGAAAGCCCATGGAGTAATGGGCTAAATGAAAGACACAATGGGATATTAGGGGAAATGGTGAAGAAAACCCTTGAAGAAACCAATTGCAGTTTTGAGGTGGCCCTCGCATGGGCAGTAAGTGCCAAGAATACACTTCAGAGTGTCCATGGATATAGTCCCAATCAACTTGTTTTCGGCAGAAATCCTAACCTACCTGGTTTTCTCAATGACAAACTCCCTGCACTAGAAGGTGTTTCCACCAGTGAAATCGTTGCAAATAACCTCAATGCTATGCATGCTGCCAGGAAACACTTCATAGCAAGTGAATCTTCAGAGAAGCTAAGACGAGCACTTCGCCACCAAGTTAGAACAGGTATCACACAATCTTATAAAAATGGAGATGCAGTTCTCTACAAAAGAAATTTGTGTGATAGATGGCTTGGGCCTGGAACTGTCATAGGATGGGAGAACAAACAAGTGCTTGTTAAACACGGTGGCACCTATGTAAGAGTACATCCGTCTCGTTTAGTTTCCTACCCTGGAACTTACTAGAATCACAATGAGGGTAACAACAAGGAATCGGGCATCCCACAAGAAGAGTCTGAAGAATTTTCAAGGATGTCAAACCTCGAAGAGAATATTTTAGATGAAGATTTGGAAGTCCCAGACATCAACGCCGAACAACGCTACACTGTGGAAACTCAAGACATAACAAATAAGCAGGACACCTCCACCAGGAAAGTCAGGCTTCCCAAACCTGGACAAATCATCAAATGCAAGCTTGCCAATGACACAGAATCAGACTGGAGGAAGTTAAATGTCATAAGTAGAGCAGGCAAAGCCACTGGTAAAAATAAACATTTAATGAATGTAGTTATGGAACAGGGTGAACCTTTTTGGTTGGACTTTGAACATGGGGTATCCGAATGGCAAACCAATGAGGCAGAAGAAAACAAAGAGGACCACAATTCTTGTAACGAAGAAAAAGTAATGATCACCTCTGCCAATGATAACCTGGAACTAGAGGAAGCAAGAAAAAAGGAACTTCAGAGCTGGATTAAAAATAAAGTTTATATCCAAGTACCTGATCAAGGCCAAGCAAAAATTTCCACCAGATGGATTTACACAAACAAAATTTCTGATGACAAGCAAACATACAAGGCCAGACTCGTTGCCTGAGGTTTTCAAGATAAAGATGCTGAGAACCTAAGAAATGATTCTCCCACATGCTCCAAAGAAGGTTTACGCCTAGCATTAGCCATAATGGCATGTAACCATTGGGTATGTAAATCCATGGATATTAAAACAGCATTTCTACAAAGCAAGAAATTGGATCGACTAGTCTATCTGGATCCTCCCAAAGAAGCCAATGTACCCCAGGGCTATATCTGGAAACTCTCCAAATGTGTATATGGCTTGACTGATGCCTCTAGGTCCTGGTATCTAACACTCAGGGAGGAATTAATGAAATCAGGAGCAATAGCTTCAAAATATGATCAGGCTATATTTACATGGCATTTCGAAAACAAACTGCAAGGTATAATTGCTACCCATGTGGATGATTTTTGCTTTGCAGGGTCAGAAATTTTTCACAGAAAAGTTATCAACGAAATCCGTCAAGTATTTGCAGTTAAATCTGAAGAAATTGCAGAGTTTCAGTACATAGGGTTAGACATCAAACAGAGTGGTAAAAATATCAAACTCGGACAAAATGAGTATGTAAAGAAATTGAAATATGTCCCAGTGGAAACAGGCAGGAATATTAACGACAAAATATCAACAGCAGAAATTACTGAAATCAGGCAAGTTATCGGCCAACTTAACTGGCTGGCTACCCAGACCAGACCTGATCTCAGCTACGATGTCAGTGCATTAAGTTCTATCCTCAAACGAAGCAATGTGGAATGTATAAAACATGCCAATAGAGTTGTTAAGAAAGCCAAGAAAGAAAAATCCCAGATAGACATTCCTGACTTAGGAAATCTTAACCATCTCAAGATTGTTGCCTATAGTGATGCTTCATTCGCTAACCTGACAGATGGAGGATCTCAAGGTGGTTATATAATCTTTTTGGTTGGGGATAACCACAAATATACGCCCGTAACATGGCAGTCCAAACGCATCAGAAGAGTGGTCAAAAGTACACTTGCTGCTGAAACCCTAGCCATGGTTGACATGTCGGAGGCCTGTCTATTTTACAGGAAACTACTATTGGAAGTACTCCAGTTGAAGGATGAACCTGAAAACATCAAAATAATCTGCAAAACAGATAATTCCTGCCTCTATGACTCTGTACATTCCTCCACACAAATATTAGACAAAAGGCTTCGCATCGAGATGGCTATTCTAAGAGAAATGCTGGAAAGAAAAGAAGTAGCAGAGTTCTCTTGGGTACCCACAAATAAACAAGTAGCTGACTGTTTAACCAAGAAGGGAGTCCCTTCATTTAAGATACTTGAGTTTGTATCTGAACCTAAAGAAACTGATATTTAAAACAATATTTTTTTTCTTTCTTTTTCAGTCGCCATCTAAAAGATAAGAAAAAGGGGGAAGAATTGTTAACTTTACCAAGTTGTCTCCCTTGGACACTCTTCACAAAAGGGAGTTAGTTTTACCACCGAAAAACGGTGTACGGCACTTTCGAACGAGAGAGCGCGAACTGTACGCACGTGTATAATAAATCCTCTTTTTACCCCACTCCAGTTGTCTGTGTTCACCACCTTTTACACAATATATATCCAATAAGTTCAGGACAGACTGGGAAGTATTCATGCAAATGATCAACATGCCCACTTCACAGATCAATGTTCAGCTATATAACTGCACTGATGAGGCTGTCCAGAACTCCATCATAAACATGCACCCAAACTTGTTTTCAGAAGAACCAGTAAGGCTTATGAACATGGTGGAAGCATTAACGCAAAAATCCGACCACATGGTTCATAGACTGTTGTTTGCCTCAATGTCTCAGAACCCCGGAGAATCCTTTCAGCAGCTTGTGGTTTGCCTAAAAGGAGTAGCTTAAGACTGTGACTTTACATGTGCAGCTATGATCTATCTGCGGTCTATATCAAAGATCAACTGGTCAGGGGTATTGCAAGCAATTCCCTTCAAGCAGACCTATTAGCCAAGGCTGCTGTATCCCTTGAGCAAAACATCAACCATGCCGAGGCATTTGAGGCAGCTCTGCGTGATCAGTCTCAAGTGGCAGGGACATTAGACATGACAGCATTGTACATGTCAACATATCGCAGAAATAAAAATACCCCAGCCACTAGCAAAGGCAAAAATGAACCTCCCACAAGCCGGGCTGAAAAAAAAAAAAAAATTATGAGGTAGCAGGTATGGCAGCCATGAACATGGTGTCCCTGAAACTGACACCTGTCAAAAAAGCATACCCAGCATGGGGCCAATTATGTAGCAATTGCCGGAAACCTAATCATTTTTTGAGGGTATGACAATCAAGAAATAGGACTCTCCTCACTGTAAAAAGCCTCGAAACTGACGAGGCTCCTATGGACATTCTGCTTGATCACATCACATTTGACCAAACAACTGAGTCTTACAAATCTACAGCTGACAGTCAAATCACAGAAATAAATGCAATGGTAACTATGTTTCCACCCAATCCTGACCCTAGAAGTGCCCAGAACATCCCCAGTGCCCATAGCACATAACTAAAAATATTCCCAGACAGTGGAACAACAAGATGTCTTGGTGGACCTGTACATCTACAAATAATGGGGCTCTCGGGCCACAACCTAGTTCCATCGAAAATGGTTGTGCAAGCTGTGAGAGGCTTTAGCCTGGTATGTCTTGGCTGGCTGCCTGTCACATTCAGAATTGGAGGAAGGACAACCACACAGGTCCTGTACATATGGAATAATATCAAGCAACTATTTCAGCAAAGCAGCATGCATCGATGTGGGGATACTACACAAAAGTTTCCCATATCCTCCATCAGCATCGGTATCTTCTGTGGTCAACACTACAACCTCTAATGATGACAAGGCCCAACAACTGCTAACTAGCCCCAAAACTCTTCCCTTCCCGGCTACACAGGAAAATATTACTAAGCTCAAATATTGGCTTCTACATTGATTCGCCAAAACGGCATTCAATAATGATGGGTCATTCTTATCTATGCATGGCCCAGAAGCACATATCCATCTCAGGGATGACACAGTTCCAAAAGCCAGACAATCCCATTCCAATACCCTACCATTTGAAAGAACAAGTGAAAGAGGCTCTTTGAAGAGATGTCGATAGGGGTAGCATTGCCCCAGTACATATCGGCACACCCACTAACTGATGTAGCACCATGGTGATTACTTTAAAAAAAAAAAAAGATGGTAAACCACAGAAAACTATTGATTACCTCAACTCTCAGTGCAGATGAGAAACATCATACTAGTTCACCATTCCAGTTAGTTCTACAAATACCACCACAAAAAACATTACTAGATGCCATGGATGGTTACCACTCAGTGCTATTAAACAAGGAATCACAGCCACTGACTACATTCATTACAGAGTGGAGAAGTTTTATGTACTTGAGGACACCTCAAGGCTATCTAGCTTCCGGAGATGCCTACACCCACAGATTTGATGAGATAATAAAGGATATCCCTGCAACTTGAAAATTTTAGATGATACCCTGCTTTATGATTCAAACATTAAGGATGCCTTTGACTATACATTTGATTTCCTTACTCACTGTGCAAAAAACGGGATAGTGCTCAACAAAGGAAAATCCCAATTTTGCCAGGATAAATTACAGTCTGGAGGGCACAGATAACTGTGGTCATACCTTCTCAGTCTATGCTAAACACAATATCAAATTTCCCAATTCCATGGACAATCACCGATGCCAGGTTGTGGTTTGGGCTACTGAATCAAGTCGCATGGGCCTACTGATTAAGCCCCATTATGCTACCCTTCCATGACTTTGTTAAAAAGGACTCCCATCTCACACAGAAGCAAAGTGTTTAAAATGCTTTCAACCAATCCAAACAAGTCATCTTTGGCCTTGTCAGAGAAGTTGTCGCAACATTTGACAAAAACCAGACATGTCTTGCACCTGATTGGAGTAAAGAAAGAATAGGCTTTCTGTTACAAAAATATTGTACATACACCCTTGCGAAGGCCCCAGTCTGTTGTCTAGAAGGCTGGCACTTAATATTCACTTGTAGCAGATTCTGCACAGATGCAGAGTGCCGGTACGCTCCAATAGAGTGTGAGGCAGCAGCAATTGCATGGGCATTGGGTAAATGCTGCATGTTCATCCTCGGTTGCCCAAATGTGATTGTGGTCACAGATCATGAACCACTAAAGGGAGTATTTGGCAACCAAGATCTAAGCAAGATTCAAAATCCTCGGTTATTCAGTCTAGAAGAAAAAAAATCTCCAGTATCATTGCACAATTCAATATTGCCCAGGAAATGGCACAGGGATGCTGATGCAATTTCCCACAATCCAGTGAACATGATACAAATTCTTCTTGATACATTCTCAGACCGGCCCTCTCAATGAGACATTCAAAAATCAGATCACATGAGTAATGTGATTGAATCAACTGCCCTGGTATCAGCGTCAGGAAACAATGACAACGTAACAGTCACATCACCGGAAACCATCCGTGCAGCTGGACAGTGGGATTCACAATATACGAGACTCATAGACACAGAGCAGAAAGGATTCCCAAGAACATGTAACCTTACTGCACCCTAGGTTTGCGAGTACTGGGAGGTGCGTCACCATCTTATCACTGACAATGGGCTTGTGCTAATAGACCAAAGGATTGTCATCCCAACTTCCCTTCTTGACAGACTTCATGAACTCATTCTTGCTACATGCAGATGAACTTCAAAGAAACCTTTCAGACTACAGAGTCCATGGTAGGAAACAAATTCTAACTATCCTCTTTATTGTGAACAACACAAACAAGTTGACTTTATCACACAAACACACATATAACATTTTTTGGTTCATCACATACATACACAAATTCAATTCATACCCTTTTTCAGAACTTCATTATCTGAAATAAAAACATTACTTTTTAGTTTATAATAAACTGCTTGTATTCTTGTTATATTAAATCAATGTTTATTTGTTGAAACTAGATATTGTGTGAGTATTCTAAGTGGGCAAATTATGAGCAATTCTTGAATAATACCTTATGTTATTGTAGTGAATACAGACACTCCGAATTTTAACATTCCACAAAAAACTGACTTTACAGATTCCTATAAATATACCTTTGTGACACTGACTTATCATATCTTATTCTCCTTCATGTACCAAGTCTATTCAGGATGTCGATCATGGACTTCTATTTGGCTCTGTCTCTTGTCGCTCTCAATACTTTTTCCTCTTGGTATCTCTCCCAAACCTCACTCTGCCATCCATTTGCTAAAGTCTCTCAAGTAGGCCTTGCACTGCTTTCTCCTGTCTCTTTCCTTCTATCAGTATTGAATTCTCCAGACCCTCCTTCCTCATTATGTGTTCCAGGAGCCTCATCTGTCTCTTTCTAATGTTAAGTATGAGTTTTCTTCTCATGTACATACTCTCAAACACAATGTTACTTGCATACTCAAACCATGGTATCCTCAGCACCTTTCTGTGAAACCACATTTCTGCTGCCTCAAGCCTTTCCATCCTTGCTGAGATCATACAACATTCACTGTCTTACAGAAGGGAAAAGATGAATGTCACATTAAAAGTTTACCATTGAATTTCATAACTTAATTTTGCATTGGCCAGTATTTCCACCCATCTCCCTGTTCTCTCCCACACTCTCTTTGTGTGTGTGTGTGTGTGTGTGTGTGTATATATATATATATATATATATATATATACACACACACACACACACACAATCATATGGGTCCTTATGAAGTTTAGTTACTGACAAGTAGTTGCCCAATGAAAAAAGGTGCATTAATATTTTCTTTCAAACTTTTGTGAAAAACTAAAGTAATTCTTCATATTAAATAAGCTTGTCTTCTGTATCTTATAAACTGAAGAAAGTTGAACATAAAATACAATTCACATGAAAATTCAAGAAAATGCTTTACCATTTAACATGTTACAGTGAGCTGACAGCAACCTAAAACGTGGTAACCACTAAAAATTAACTAATAAAAAAAGAAAAATTTTTTATTCCCATCAGAAAATAAAATCTGGAATAATCATTGGATCCTACTTAAAAGCACTTGGAATTTGAAGCCCTAACTATTTAAAGGATGAGGAGAAATATATTGAAAATACTTTTGTGACTCTTCAGTATCCCATTTCATATTTGATATGAAACAAAAGGTTTATAAAATATTCCAAAATTAAAAAAAAAGTTCCTCCTGACAAACCAAACAAATCAAAAAAATATATTATTCTACCCACTAATTCTATCACTACTGAAAGAATTTATCTAAAGTCAACATAAAATTTGTCAAAACTACATCTAAAACAGTAAAATACTTAATCAGTATGAAACAAAAACTCCAAACTTGAAGGAATAAACTCTAAACACCAAAGACTATATCAACACAAAAAACATCTTTAAAAAAAAAAAAAAAAAAATACACACACATTGTATGATTTTGAACACAATTTTGGCATAAAAAATGCCACTAATTAAAATAGAAAATAATTTACTAAGATGAAAATGTTTGGAAAGTGCTGTAATCACTAATTTAGCCACAGTAAATTTATGTACCGGTTCTTACAAGGTTTCAACATTCTTGACAGAGTTTGTTATCACAATGTGGAATACTTAATAACTAAGATGATGGAAAGAAAAAAAATGGATGTGTTTGGCTATTTTGCAAAAAATTATTTTAAAAAATTTTGAAAGTTCCAGCATCTCTCCATGTTCAGTCACAACAACAAACTCAGTTCAATGAAGTCCTAACAGATGAAATGCTTCCCAAGTAAACTTCTTTCTCCTTTTCATCTTACAATTTCACTAATACTGGTTATTGATATATCTGTGTGTGTGTGTGTATATATATATATATATATATATATATAAAAATTGTGTATCCCGGCAGCAATCCCTCTTTTATACAAGTTTCATTAAAAATGACAGACAAGAAACTTAAGTTAATTTTTTGTTTAATATTTGTAATTTTCTTTTCTGGACATCAATTATATAAAAAAAAACTGTCCAAGCGTTCTGTATGTCAGTGTTTTTGGCTATACTTTTAGCAATTATAAAAGATGATTTTATTTTTACTTTTAACAATGTTTGGACTTATGTAAATATCTAGAGTTATAGAATTATATTTTTGAAAAAAAAACACATACACTGTTGATATTTTTATTTATTAATCCAAAAGCCCTTCAAATGTTATTTTTAGTTCATAACCATATTTGAATAGATGCTCTCTTTATTTTAAACAGTATATTCATTTTCATCTACTGACTTGTATATTCAAGGAATCTTTTCAAAGACAGATGTTCGACTTCTCACAGGATTTGAACCTGTGTCACTCTTTGCAAGTGAAACTTTAATTAGAACCAATCTGCTTTCGACTGATGAATTGTGTTACTTATCAAGCAGGGGTGAACAGTGTCGAAGTACAACTCCTTATCACAGATTCTTGTGAGTTCATATTTGCTCAGAGTCATATCGAAACATAAACAAAGCAAATTCTAAAGTATTTTTTTAAAATAATCATTTCACCCCAAGCAAAGCAGTACTTCCACTGATGAACAGGGGTTACAATGAGAGGAGAAGGAAGACAGAAAAGAAAACAGTACAGGTGATGCTGTAGAATGGGCAAGTGAGGTGAAAGTCACAGAGATAGAAGATGGCAATTGATGTTGCATTTAAACTTTTGGAGATTGTAGCTATCAGGGAAGCAAACATGGGGAAGGGACATGCAAAAAAAAAAGGCTGCTAGAGTAGAATAAGGAGTCATATTTGCCTATTTTGACAGTAAAAGGGTGGAACTGAGTTGCTCATTTAGTCATGGATTTCCTATTTATTAATCTGACAAATTTTATCACTTTAAACATTTTTATCTGATATTTGAGTCAATGTTCTGTTTATTTTGTACAGTATATTTATTTTCACCTACCTGCCTGTTAATTCAAGAAATCTTATTAAAGAAAAGTATCTACCCTCAGGCAGGATTCAAACCTATGTTTCCCTTTTTTGCATATTTTTTAAAAAATAATTTACTACTGTTTAAATATGTAGCTTTACATCCATCATTAATATTGTAAAGAAACCCGTTTCATATACTTCTTCACCTAACATGTTTTTCTTTATTATTTCACTCTCAGCAAGGAGATAATGCCACTAAGATGTAAGGGGTTACTTGGAGTGAAAGAGAATAAGAAGACTTATTTATGAGAAGAAAGGACAATAAAAGAACAAGGTTCAAGAAAGACAAGAAGTTAGGCACATGTGTTTAAATATTTGAAGATTGTATATGTCAGAAAAGCAAAAAACCAGGAAAGTGAAAAAAACTATCAGATTAGGACTTACAATATAATCTAGCTAATTCAACAGTAAAACAATAAGACCTAATTGCCAATCTAGTCAGTCAATCAAGTGTAACACATGATACATGCTTGGGCAATCATGTCTCTTTTGATCAATGACTGACTGGACAGAAGATTTTCCAGCAGTAGGTTGCCATTACTTTCTGCAGTAGACTGGTTGCCAACCAAGGCTATAGAACCCAACCTGCCCTGCTATTCAACCCATAGCTGGAAGGAGAAGAGATGAATTAATATCTTTACCAAAGGGTATTTGCACATAAGTGAATACAACGAAATTCAACTGTAATTCCAATTAGGATCTCCAATTTCTCATTCCAAGCCAATATCCATTGTACCACCCACGCAAATTTGCCTTGTCCTCTGCTTAAATTCAATCAAGATACCAAGGAGACGATTACATCAGAACAACTGACATGAAAATATTCATAGAAAATATAAATTTTCTTTAAATTTTGTTAAAATATATCCTAACAAAAAACCTTCTTGGACATGACACAGTGAATCAACTTTCCTAGCAAATGATTCAATATAATCATTCCACCTCATGTCAGTGGAAAATACACCAACAAGGTGGAATGAGTCACTTTCCTAGAGGTTAGCATTAGCCATGTTCATAGAAGAAAAAAAAAAGTACTTTATGATGATTAAAAGACAGTTTTATTTTGGAGGTGTTATTTAAAATGAAATATTTAAATCTCCATGTACACATGCAAACAAACCCCCAGCAAAAATCTCAAGAAAAATAATTTGCTTTCATTATAACAATTTGGTGGACTTTTTCCAGGTTTTCATTTTGTGGCGCATAGAAATGGATTAGCGAAATTTTTCTATGCAATCCATTCCACTTAGTGAAACCTGAACCATAATAGGTTAGCTGAAGCTAATTTATATGAGCCTGGTGACCTCATTAGGTGGTGAAGCAGTTGTTTTTTTTTTTTACATTTTTTTCTTCAGTAAAAGCAATATGTTCTACAAAAGCAGCATACAACACAAAAGCTTATTAGCATTTGGGATATGTCACCATTTCCTTCTATATACTTCTTGCTCCAGTTAACAACTGATGGAAGATCATTTACTTAAAGGTGGTAGTATATTCGTGTTTGTCGCCTGTATTCTTTATAGTCTACCTGCCTCCTGTTTATATTTGCAAAAATGGATTCTAACAAGAGTTCCTTCTTCATCAATCAACTTTTCTTGACTATTATCGTTTTATCTTGATCAAATAGCTCATTGTGACATTTAAACCAGTTGTTTTCCTCATTACTATTTCGGCAGTATTTTCATTTTTTTTTTCTTCTTCATTCTGAAATTTAAAAAAAAAAAAAAAAGAAGCTAACATGCTCCTGTCAAGCAAACATACAGTATCATTTTTCATTTAAGTTTGTATATATCTCATGACCACTGCAATATCAATATATCTGAAATTAAATAGATATCAATGACTAAACTATTACACATGTTAATTTCAAATATTATGAACAGTGTTCTGGAGTAGTTTTTGCACTGAAGATTATAATCGTGCTATGTCGGCTGCTAATCAACTTAACATACCCAAAATGTTAGTAAGTTGGTAATCTTCCACTGAAAGCTGACTCCTTAGTATTCGGCTAACTGCCAACTAATATCAACTGCCTAGTAGTTCTCTGAACTCAAATAGAAGTCTAAAGAACTTCCTGTTAACTCTTAATATAGGAGGGAGAATCCATTATCTGAGGAATAGGTGTGTTTCCCCATAACAAACAGTTATGGAGACATGATGTTTGTTAAATTGGCACCGTGCTAGACACAACCAAAGTCTCCACAAGTTAAAATCTTCAGAAGGTTGGAAAGATCAAACTGTTTTGTTTGTATAAATGAAAATTTATTTATCTAACAGCACAACATCAAATTGTAGGTATGAAATTATTAACTGTGGAAATATTCTAAGAGAAAGTGTGGTAAAGAGTTTATAGAATTAAGAGTTCATTTGTTTTTGTGAAAAGTCCATGTTTTCACCGAGTGTTTCAACAAAGTAATAGTAATGCCTTGTCCCTATCTTTCTTTTGGGTTGACAGCAAGTTGGTGAAGAGGAAACAGGAGAAATAAAGAAAACAGCATGAGGAAAAAAATGAGAGGGTGCAAATGTAGGTCGCCAGAGGGGTGGCTTGATTATTTTTTTGCTGCATTGTGTTCAGTATGGACTGTCTGGTGCTTCATCATCCTCACTTACTGAACAAAAAACATAAAATATATGTAACCAACTTGATCATGTAGTCAGCTCATTTTGGGAGAGAAAGAAGACATGATACAGGTCAATGAAAGTTTAATTTTTGTTATTTTTATTTTTTGTAAATTGCTCTTGATTGGTTAATAAATATTTCACATTTGCTAGCAAAATTTTCCTTGATTTTTTCCTCAGCACCAAAGAAATCTTTTTTTCTCTTGGTCAAAAAATAGATTTTTACACTGGCTCATGAATTTAAAAATAGTGAAGAAAAGAAAGTTATTTTTATTTTGTATTTACCACACACTTAAATAGTGTCATAAAATTTCAAACAGTCAAATAATTTATTTTTAAGATTACTAATAATATTCCTACATATTATGAGCTGACAGACACAGTGCATTTAACTTGTAAAGATATACTGAAATTTTTACTAACTTTATAATTACCAGTCATTGATACCAATTTGATTGTCAGACTATTGACTTGTATAAAATATGACTGTGTGTGGAGGTTAGAGGAACATGGAGCAATGGATAAAGTCTTGGATTGAGGAATCAGTTGAGTTCCAATTCATTACATTCACTTTTTTGCTAATACCCTTGAGAAAGGTATTAATCCATCTCATCTCCCCCAGCTATGGGTAAATAACAGGATAGACTATGTTCTGTAGCCTTGGTTGGCAACCAGTCTACTGCAGTGAGAATTAGCAACCTACTGCCAAAAAATTGGTTATTCACTTTATGACTGGGAAGTAGTCATGAGCCTTGGTTGGCAAGTGTCCTTGAGATGGTATTTCATATATAAAAAACCTAGACCTAGAGTTGTCGATTCATGTGTGTATCAGCCACTGAAAGACATCCATGATGTCTACTCACAACACCAGCATTTGAGTAGAGCGATGCTTGACTGTGTTTGTGTGGGTTTGGATCATCAATGGATTTCCAACCAATGACGTGTGCTCTCACAGACTGCATGGTTACTGTCAGTTTCACAAATTAAGAAATGTTCAGACTATATGTTACTTCTTTTCATGTGCTCTCTATGTAGAGGCCACTTGGAAATAAAAATGTGGGTGAAGGGAAAAATCAGCTTTCCCAAATTTTTTGTTCAAGGCTTATGTATTTATTTTAGTTACTTGTATTCATAACCTTTAATTTGATTTTATTTATTATAGTCAATTTATGTATTTATTTGTGTTGTCATTTCTGAATTTTGTTTTTTGAAATTAAAATCACTAGATCCAGATCATGTAATTTATTTAATCTTTTGTGTCCAGAGGTGGTTGTAGATAAGAGAGCAGAAATCTTTTTTTGTGTTTGCACTTGCAAAGGGGATCTGATCTATGTTTCAGAGATTATCTTTTTGAAATATGGTTATCAATATTTTCTCTATGTGAAATTTAAATTGTTTTAATCTGTTTTTAGATTAAAAGCTGGGGTTGTTTTTGATTATTTTCTGTTATGATTTTAATAATACACACAATATTTTATTTATATATATATATATATATATATATATATATCAGCATGCATTGTGGGTATAGAGGAATCCAAAGGAGTATCCTGTACATACAGTGGTAGGATAACTCTCTAAGAGAGCTCTAAATATAGATGCATATAAATACATATAGAGCAAATGTAAGAGAAATTAAGGCAGACACGTTATTTCATGGTGAATTGGAAGTATAGGCCTATTTCAGGCAAACCATCAATAGGCCTATACTTCCAATTCACCATGAAATAATGTCTGAATTAATTTTCCTTATACATATATATAACTTATTCTTAAATATTGGGAGCAGTATTGGGGGAAAAAGTATTTAGGACTTCATTGCTTATGCTGATGCAATGACATGTGCAGAAATGAGAGATGCTGGGAATTTCAAATGTAATAAATTTATTTAGATTTTTTCTTGCACTTTCCATTACTTTTGTCCACAGGAATAATAGAAAATCTACCAGAAATGGTGAAATGTAAGAGCCAATGTACAAATTTACTGTAGATGAACTTGCAATCAAGGCACTCTCTAGACATTTTCATTTTATATATACATATATATAAAATTGCCACTAGAATTGCAGAAACTCATGTTGTATCACTTTGTCAATTGAATTATATTTCACTCTCTTTCAGGTAGACAGTTGTGTTTGTATATAGAGGAGACTGCAAGCTGTGAGGCAAGTTAGTTGTTGCTTTGGAAATGTGAAAAGTGTGTTGAATTGCTTTGGAGTTTGCAAGGATCATTAGAGAAAATGGAGTCTGTCTTGACAGATGTGGCATTCACAGATCTTGTTGCAGACCCTTTGTATCCCTTTATGCAAGCCATATTTCCTGGTGGTAATGATTTGTTTCTGAAAGAGACCCAACCTTAATCATTATGTGCAAATGAAACAAGTATACTGAAGGAAAGACTAAAAGTCAACTGTAAGAAGATAGAATGTATGTTTTTTTTCTTTGTTTTTGTTTTTTTTAAGAAAAGCAACAGCCAAGATAACTTGAAATTATGCCAGTCCAGAAATGTAAATATCTTTGAAATATAACAGAGTAGAAAATGTAGCACTGAAAGTACATTAGAATACAAAAAAATGCCTTCAAAAAGCTAAGCAAAATAATATTAATATATTAAAATATTAAATAGGAAAATTTTATCATAAAGAAAAGGACACTGAACTTCTATATCGCAGTGAATACTAGACAAGCTCCCTACAGATGAAAGATTTGAGGCAGCAAAATTGTTCTACAGAAGGATGATGAGAATACTGTGAACTGATCAAGATAGTTTTAAGAAAACTGAAAATAAAATGGATGTCTATATATTTTATTTTCAGTTTTCTTAAAATCAGAGTATTGATCAGTTCAGAGTATTCTCAGAGAAAGTGAAATTTCAAAGGTATATAATCAGGTAAGATGATTTGAAGGATTTGCCATTCACAATTTGAAGGCAAGAGGAAAATAATAAATAACCTTAATAACCATCTTATGTAAAGGATTGGCAGAAAAATAGTAGGAGATATAACAGACAGGTAAAAGCTACAAAAAACTGGAAGTTGTGGAGAGCCAAGACTGGCCACTTCCTGAAAGGATGTAAAACACAGAAAGTTCTAGAAACACTCAACTTTGTACTGTTGCAACAGTTACCAGATTTAAATCATTATGGATAGGAGATATTGCAGACAGATATATATATATATATATATATATATACATACATATACATATATATATATATATATATATATATATATGTATATGTAAAAAACACATACATCCAAAACTGCTTCTCTCATTTTATTTCAAAAAGAAAATTTGTGCCATCACTTGACACATGTATACAATCCTCTTATGTATTTTGAATGGAAATGTATTTCGCCACAGTCATTCATACATACTAATCTTATTGACATATACACACACTTAATCTATGGTTTGGATGTGTTTAATACACATTTTTTCGCTTACATATACTTACATTCATATTAAACATCTAATGATTTTATTAAGTGCTGACACAGACACTTAAACAGACAAATTTTTCCTTCTACATTTAATATTCATTCATTGCTTTATCACAGTGACATGTATCTTACTAATGAAACTATACCTCAACATACTGTCTCTTGGCTTTTTAAATCATTCCTCTTTAATAAATCTCTAAAGAAGCTTGTTAAAAGTGAACCATGTTAGATTAAAGACACTTTTTTCCTACTTGTTCTTTACTTATTCTATTCATCATATATATAACTACAAAGAATGAAGTGCATATTATGAAGATATGGGGGATAGATAACAGTAGACCCTAAACTGGAAGAGATTTAAGATAATAGTGACTGAGAAAGCATCCATACTAGAGTCTTTTCACAAAGTAACTGTTCTTAAAAAGAAGCTCTAAAGAAAACTTACTTTTTATCAATGAAATATAAAAGAAATGAGAATGAATCAAACCTGTACATGTGGTACGGCAGGTTCTCTGTTGTAGCATCCCTGGAGAACTATAGTAACTAATAGAATTCAGATGACATTTCATAGCTGGTGTTATTTGGGCAAAATAAGAAAGTATACATTATAAGTAGCTTAAATTTAGCTAATTTACAAGTTGCTACAATTAACAGGAAGTAGTTGCTTCATATTAGTGATAGAGCATTTGTAAATATCAACAGTGTAAACAGAGAAATCAACACTGAAAATTCCAGTCACCAAACAGTGTTGATTACTATGTCTGCAATGTTTTATCTATGATAAAAATAGTTTTAATGTATGCTATATTTATGAGAAAAAGTGTTCAGTATCAGGGATAGAGTATGTAAATATAAAAGTAGGTTAACTTAACACGAGGCAGTCTGTTTCCTGTTTGAATGCAAGCTACAGGCTATATATATATATATATATATATATATATATACACACACACACATACATAAAACAGAAATATGGATTGTTTCCAACGAGAAAAATTGGCATAAAAGAAAAGTGCGAGAAGCCATGAACGTTTTGTTTAAAGTGTAGATTTATTGTTGCCATTATTTAATTATTACTTGCTTTTCGTATGATATATTAAGTGTCTATAATGGCATTTGTGTTGCTACACATTTCAAGTCTAAAGTTGACTCTCTTCAGGCAAATAAACAGTGAAATAAATCAGGGTCCACATATTGAGATCTGTTTGCTTTTCTGATGGCCAAAGTATCATGTATAAATAGATAATTCAAGTGGTAAGTAGGTCGGAAAGTTCATATGCATGCGTGTGTGTTGTGTTTTTTCGCACTAGCACGTTAAGTTTCTCCTGTCACCTTCCTTGACTCGTAAAATCTGATTTTGTCTTTATACTTCAAAATTGTTTCAGTGATTTTGATTCAGATTTACTCTACGGATCATTTAGTTCTTTTTATTGTTTTTGTGATACTATTTGAATTTAGCACGCATGTGTGTATTTTTTATCACATTTGAATTTTCAGTGTGTGCCTGTATGTGTCTTCAGTTTTTCATGTTTTGGTGAGGGAAGGATTGAATTTTTTATAAATAATTCTTCCTGCATCATGAGTGTGTCATAATCTGCATTTTTGGAGACATAATTTCTTGTTATTGGCTAGTTTAATGTTACTTTTGTGCAGGGCTATTCTTTTGTTCAGGCTTTGTGTCACCCCCACCTATAATTTTGTGCATTCATTGCATTTTAGAGCATAAATTACATTTTTAGAGTTTCAGCTTTGATCTGTTATTATTTTAAACATAGATGTGTTTTCGAATTTGAAATGTATTGCTTTTATTATTATGTTGCATACCCCATATCTTTTGTTGCAAAGAAAAATGTGAGGGGGGGGGGGTGTATGTGTGCGGGTAAGTAAATAAAATTCTTTTTAATGCAATTTAACCTTAAAACTTGATTTTTTTTAACTTTTAATAATTAAGAAAAGTTTTTTTTTATTGATGTATGCCAAACAACTTTGTACAAATAAAATTTTCTTTCATCATTTCATAAGCAAGGCAGTCAATCTTGAAAGGGTTTACTGAGAATCAAAGAAATGATGACAAAAAGTAATAGTATTCAACAAGATAGAACAGGTTTATTGACAACTAGCAGTATAGCCCGGCGTTGCTCGGGTCTAATGAAAGCTTTAAAACTAATCCATGATCCTGTAGCTCAGACTCTTTGGATGTTGGCACGAAAGACTAAAAAGCAATAGTTGTTTCCAGTTAAAGCAAAACTGTAGACTGAAAGAAAAATGAATGAATTAAGTCAAATTTTGATTTCCTGGTATCGATATCAAATAAGTTTTTTCATCGTAAACTGAATTTTGAAGGCTAAATAAGTCCTCTGAGTAAATGGTATCATGGCTGAATCTAAGAACTACAATTATACCTACTTAGAGCCAAACCCAAAGCAAAATCTAAAATAAAAAAGGCTGAAAAAAATACAGACCTACAGGCAGATAAACAGACACACACACAAACATCTTACCTTTTATATATATATATAATCGATTTTCTGCACTATTCTAAGAACTGCAACCTTGAAACTTCTGAATAACTTTTCTTATGTCTTTGTCTATGAGTGTATCAAATTTGTTCAAAATTAGACCACACCTTCTATAACCCGATTTTTTCGATTATGGATATTTATCCGGGGTACCTCAACACAAAACCTAGCTAAGAACACTCACAGACGCTTATAGTACAACTGTGTAAATATTCAAGAAAATTGGTTCAGCCGTTTCGGAGTCTATAGGTCATCAGATATACACACACAAACAAAGTTCCATTTATAAGTAAGTTTAGATTTAGATGCATGTAAATTTTTAAGATTGTAGTTGAAAAGAAAATAAGAAGTTGGAAGAGACAAATACAAGAAAGAATTGCCAGAGAAACAAGTATTAGCATGGAACTTAACTCTTTAAAACAGTAGTTTTCATGTTTATTTTAAATTTATAGACAAAAACTATAAAAACGATTGTCACTTCCCTATAAATATTTTTATAGTAATATTTTATATCAGGTTTCCTCTTTAGTAATTTGTAGCAAAGTCTCATCATTTTACAGTTGAATTTACTGGATGTAACTAAGTTCCATGCTGACAGTTTCTATTTTTTTTTTTATTTAAACTGTCTTCTAGTTCTTTACTTTCCAGTCAACTTTACAAATTTAAACTCAATGTCAATCGTTACTGTCTCAATTTCTGTTCTTTTACTCAAACCTGAATGTTTTTTTCCAATTCTCTCACATTCAGTAACTCCTTATGTCTTAAATGCTTTATTTCCTTGCTTGAGTGTGAAATGTTTATGAAGATTGTGTTGCTGCAATCTTTCAGGTAAGGTTGGGGACAGCTATCAACTTTGAAAATCAGCATTCAGAATTCAAGCTTCTTACTGATACTTTAATGTTATTTTAATTAAAGGTATACAATTATGTGTCGCTTTTTAAATTTTTTTTTAATGCTAAAATCCTTGTTTACTTTGACTGCAAATGTTACCTACTTTAAGGTTAAATTCTATGTAATCTTTGTGCATCTAATATCAAGTCTTATGGCAACTTTAACAAATTTAATTTTCTAAAATATAACTCTTTGCCTAATTTTGTTGAACTTTGCATAAACTAAGTTTATTTGGTAAATGTTCGTTTTAGGTGCCGACGACTTTTCCCCACCTTCAAATTTATCCAAAATAGCATTATTTTTGTGCAAATGTATATGCTGAACTCAAATCAACAATTAGTTATTGAAGAAACTTACCTTTTTGCTTTGAAAGTTCATAAAAAAAAAAAGAACTATATCTTGCACTTTTTCTTTCCTGTAACTCTCACGAAGTCATAATTAACTGCAGAATGACATTCTACGTAGGCAGCAATTTTCTGTCAAATTTTGGTTGATTTTCTTCCTTTACCGAAACTTCCGGTTTTTGACAGCAATAAGCATAAAAATACGATAGTGCATTACTTTCATTGCCGGAAATATCAGTAAATGAAGAAAAATCGACCAAAAATCTGCCAAAATTCTTTGCATTACGCAGTACATCATTCTGCAGTTAATTACATGACTTCGTGAGAGTTACGGGAGAGAAAAAGTGCAAGATATAGTTCGGTTTTTTTATGGACATTTAGATAAAAAAAGCTAAGTTTCTTCAATAACTAACAGTTGATTTGAGTTCAGCATATACATTTGCACAGAAATAATGCTATTTTGGATAAATTTGAAGGGGAAAAGCGTCGGGACTTACAACAAAAAATTTAACATTTATTTTACTTAAAAATTACTTAAGAGAAAGAGAGGAAAAAAAGTCACAATAATAAGAAATTTGATTGCCATTTTTAATAGACAGAGAAAGGCATTGGTTCATCAAATAGGAGACAGTAATCATGAATTCAATCCCTGGTCCAGGTAATGCAGACTTAGACAACATAGCAAAAAGAGACAGGCAATAACTGAGTAGTACTAAATGAAGACCAAATCATTAATACTTAAAAAATAGTCAGCAGATAGAGAATACACTACCCCTGCAGATCAAATAATAAAGGGTTCAGTTTGAGTTTCTCTGATGATTACCCAGACTGACAAACACCTGATGAAGGCTGGAAATACAATTGCTGAAATATGGCCCAGTGGATGAAGGCATTAGTTAGATCCAGTGACTTGAGTTTGAGTTTTATTTAACGGCATATCAACCTCTGTGAGTTATTTAATGCCAAAAAGGTAGGGTTTTATTTATATTTTTAATATTCGGTTATAGTGTAAAGGTTGATTTAGTCAGATTTTAATGAAAATTTGTTTTCATTCTCTCTTTATTTTAGAAAACTGAAAATGTCTTCTAATTTTGTATTCAAAAATGTTTTGCTGAGGATTTTTTCCTTCAAAAATGTGTGATGGTAAATTTTTCTTCAAAAATGCTTTTTTTTCTATAAAACTATTTTATTACTTTTACAGTGTTTTGACCTCAGTTTGGGGAGGGTTTACTATTTGCCTTTAGCTGGGACCCTAACAGGTGCTATCACTCCAGGTCAGGATAGACCTGGGAACAACAGCAATTAAAAAGCTATAAATTACTGACAGAATCTGGTGTTCCTCAGTGGACCACCCCACCCCATTTCTGTCATAATCATGTTTGGTATTGCTTTATATTAATAATAAACCAAGAACCAGTATTTTTAACATGATTTGATTCTTACTGATATTTAAAATGCTCCTTACAAGATCCTAATCAGAGGCCTTGCTACCGGATACAGTTTACCGTGATACCCAGGACCCCAGTGACTTGAGTTCAATACCTGGTCATAGGTAAAAAAAAACTTAGTGAGTTAAAGAGAGATAACTGATACTGATATATCTGGAAGCAGCATGACTCACAGAACGAGAATAATCTACTACAGTGACCAAAATGAAGGATTCAGTTCAAAATTCCCATCACCCAAAGAAGGTCAGAGTGTACAACAGCCAAAACATTGTGAATGTGGCAATAAAGATGAGAATAGTTCAAACAATGTCAGTCAGTTAAGTGCCATTGCTTTCTGCGGTAGACTGGTTGCCGACCAAGGCTATAGAACCAATCTGTCCTGCTATTTAACCCATAACTGGAAGGAAGAGACGGATTAATACCTTTCCTAAGGATATTTGCGCGTAAGTGAATACAATGGATTCAGCTGGAATTCGAACTCGGCTCCCCGGTTTCTCGTTCCAAGCCAATATCCACTGTACCACAATGCACATCAAACAATGTAGATAGTGTAAATAAATGGGACTAATATGTTGATGATAAAGATCATGTAAATAAGTGAATGGCTTTTTTTATATAAAGATTTCTCGTTAAAATATTTATTATTAAGAATTTGCAAAATGCACTGATTATAGCCTACAATTTATTCTTAATAAAATATCATGCAAATAATAACAGTTAACACACTTGTCAAATGAAAGATCATTTCTTATATAACTGAGAATTTAGACTGTAAAAGAAATTACTTTAAAAAAAAAAAAGTTATAGCCCCAGTCTTTATTCTTTAATCTCATTGGTTGATCTGTGTAAGAGGTTTTGTATTTTTGCGGATCTGGTTTCTTAGTAGGACAGAGAAAGTCTTTTTAGCTTTCTACCAAATTTTAGAGTCTTAAAAATGACCAATTAATTTTAAACAGATGTATCAATTTATTGAAAAATGACAAAATTAGTTCAGATACAGGTGGCATTGATTAAAGCTGATTTGCTTTTTTTTAAAAGCCAATTCAATTGAAAATAAAGTCTAAAACTGCAAAGGTTTCACTTCACATTATTATCACCAAAAAGATTTACTCTTAATTCTCCTCCGTCTTGATCATAAGAGAGATGGGTGTCGACCCTAAGTCTTGATATAAAGCTTCTACTGAGAAATGGATTTGTAAAACTAACCTGCCCATTTGGCTTTGACAACAGCCAATGAAAAGCAGGAATGAAGGAAAAAAAATGAAGTTGGTTTTGGATATTTCAGTTGCAAAGAAGCTACAGGAAATAGGTGAAACCTCTTGGGAGAAACAAGTAACATTAACCACAGCTGGAATATCTATCAATGTAGAATTTAGCTTTCATTCAAGAAAAATAACAGAATAACCATTTAAATGAGTACACATTACAAAAGTATACATGAAATCTATTAAATCACAAGTCATTGGGGCATCTTTAATGGTTTTCTATCCAAGTCTGCTGTTTATCATAAAGTTATTTACTTATAAGTGATGATTCAACAGCCCTTGTAGCTGTATACTTAGCTTTGCTTAACCTGCCACAAAGCGATAAATTGCCTACAGGATCTGGTGTTCCTTAGTAGATATTCCCCTTTCTGTTATGATCATGTTTGGCATTGCTTAACATTAGTAAATAAACCAAGAACCAGTATTTTTAACATGATTTGATTCTTACTGATATTTTAAATGCTCAATATTGTATGTTACATGGTATGTATGAGGTACCCAATGAAGATTACTGTCACTCCAGTAAGCACTAAATTACTGGCCATTACTCATGTAGTAAGGTACTCATGTAGTAAGGTACCCATAAAAGATCTATAGCTGACATGTTTTTAGTACAGAGGAAGGTTCATTTGCATTTTCATCTGAACATTTTGGTGTGTGTATGTGTGTATATAAATATATATTCCCAGCCCTTCCTATCTAACCAGAAACAGTAGCTATCAGGTTTTAATGTTATTAGCTTTTGATAAGTTTATCAAAAATATTTTATTGTTTTGTTGTTTGTTATTTTAACTTATCGCTTAAAATTTTTACTTTTCTTTCTGGTTTGATTTTATCATGTTCCTTTTTATTGCAGTTATTAAATTTTCAACCCCTAGTAGAGTGTTTCAAATGATTTTGTGTGTGTGGTGGGGTGGAACACATTTTCCTTTACGTATATAAGTAATCATACTCTGAAGTTGGTTTGAGATTTTGAAATTAAAAAATGTTTCACGTGGGGCATCATAGCTTTTTTTTTCTCTATCTGTGTCAATTGTCATCTTTGTTTTGTTTATCCCTTGGAATTGTCAATTTAAGTGCTTATTTGTAAATAGGTATTGTGGTGATAATGGTGTAACTCTCCCACACTGTCTTTCTGCTGGACATCACGGAGTTGCGCCCCTTGACCTGGCATTCTACAGAGGGACCTTTACAAGATAGATGAACGATACTATCTCTGTCTATGTGAACGTTTGTTTGTGGAATAAAGCTTCCTTAAGCTCGATCTGCCTCCTGTTCGTCTTGTGCTTTTCTCCCTCTCTCTAGTCTCAATTCTGGTATATTTCCCTTACACTTAACATATATCTACAATTACTTTATTTATTTATCAGCTTATCCCAATATGAGGTTTGCCTATAGAAAGAGCTAACATTTTGAATATCTCAAGAGCTAGTTACAATGTTGTGATGTAAATTGGCATTCAACCAGCAGGGGAATCTGTATACAAAGAAACATACACTCTCTGCTGGATTATTCAGGTTGACACTTTGTGACAGTCATTTTCATAATTATCAATTATGTTCATTTTTCAAAGTTATGCAGAATGTTTTCATAAAACATCACATCACCCAAGACTTACCTACACACTCCAGTCTACATTTGGCTCTACACAAATTCTGCCTAAAGAGGAAGGAAAGTACTGACTGTGGATAAGATTACAAAGAATGTGATGAAGTAACTGATCATTATTACAAAGGCAGAATTGGTAGCCAGTTGTTTTTTTTTTTTAAGAGAAGGGAAGTGATGTTATAACCATTTGAGATACCAAAAAGACAGTTTTAAAGAGGGCAAAATTAATATTAAATAATGGGATACATTCTTCAAAGACCTCAGCAGTAGGATTCATTCTTTAAGCATGAAATTAGTTTTTTTAAACGAGCCTCAAATTAATATCTTGTAAATTAGCTCATTTTATATTGCCAATGTTTTAGACCATTAGTTTACCATCAGGATCAAGCAGAGTTGTCATTTTTAATTTTTTCCTCACCATCTATTCTGATAGTTGGATCTATACTTCCAGATGTCCAAATATGAGGAGCTTACTTTTATTAGCACTATATATACACACACACAACCTTTGAAATTTGAAAAAAAAAATAATCACTCAACTGGTCGTCAAGAATGAAAGAAAATTTACTCGCCCCAAAATCATTTTACTCGAACAACTCCATTTTCTTAATAGTCACCTTACGTAAACATAACATGAATTGCTGACAAAAAAATGTAATTTTAATTAAAATTTTGAACGTGTTTGAAAGGATTTAAAAAAATAATAGCAACAAAATTTAATCTTTCCTCTTAATAGCATAAATATTTTGATGATAAAATTTTGTTTTTATTAAGTTTTAACATCATAATATGCTTTTTTTTTTCTTTTTACACTGACCAAGATGATAAAAGGTCATTGTAGGTCATTCTAAGTAACTTGTGAATCTTCAATGGCATACTTTTGGGTTGTAAAAAGAATCAGATTTCCTTTTTCTATATTTGAAGGGACACGTTTCATTGTAAGATTTTTAATCAACCACGGGCAAGTAAAGTCAAACTTTAATCACCCAATTAAGTTTTTAATCAACTGAGTTGATCGGGTGTGTGAAATCTCAAAGGCTGTATATGTACATATATATATGTATGTGTGTGTAAAAATTCAGATAAACGTAAAAATGTATCATATTGGAACACCCATCTGTGAAATGGCATACAGCTTCTATTCCTACTGGGGAACACATTTTTCTTCAAGATTTCTTGAAAGCATAGACAATCTGATAGACACAATACACAGTTTGATAAATATAAAATGTATCTATTTCAATGTAAAGTATCCACTATAATAATGTTTGAATATGAATATAAAAATGAAAAAATATATATAAAAATGAAAAAGAATGTGAGTGTTAAATTGTAATGATGCTTAGTGCCAAAATTGTTTTTTGTGCTTGATAACAAGATAGAGAGCGAATTAATAGAACTGATATGATAAAGTTTGTCACTTAACTGAGCAGTGTTAGTTCAATCATAATGAATTCAGGGTTTTGTGAAATCATTATTGTGAAGTCTTCACTCTTCAGAGTTTTTGTTTTCTACTGCTGTTTCCCTCGATATTTTTCATATTTCAATTTGATATCTTTCTGTGTAACTCATTTTTTCTCTTGATAAATGTTGCTTTTTAAGTGGTGTAGGATTTGTAGGTGGTTTTATTCTAGTGACCACTTTTTAGTGTGCTTAAGTGTGTGTGTTTAATTGCCTTATGTTGAGTTTACCTCTTTTTAATATGTTGGTTAAACTTTTTTTTTTATAACCATATCAGTATATATGTGCACTTAAAAATTTTAGGCCATGATTAAATGTTTGTGTTCATGTGTGATGGAGGTTGTGTATTATTTGTGGGCTTGCTGAGTGATTTTTTTTTTCCTATTTGGTGATTGTTGTATTATGCGGTTCATCTTTTTCTGCTTTCTTTGTCTTGTTTTAGGACAGTGATACATGATTGTTTCGACATGTTGTTACGGATATAAGCCAACAATAAATACTCACCCACAAGCTAGCAACAGATACACACCCACCACTGATATCATACATAAGCCATATGCACGTAAGCAGAAGCAGCAGACAAAAGAAGCGAAGCAATTGGCTGAGGATAACCAATCAGCAAGCTAAAAATTTAGCGCCAAAATACGCAGACCATGAGGTGAACTAAAAAAATAGTCAGTAGCCGGCTGAATCTCGACAGGTTAAGTCAGACTAATCAAGCAAGACCACGCATTTCATGAGGCAGAAAATAAGTCACATTGTTCCAGTTACCGAGAATGTAAGAAAGATAGTCTATCACAGAATATAGCCGTTGCATTCAAGGATCTCAAGAAAGAAGAAAGCCTGATACCAAAGAAATATAATTCTCAACCATCAGAGAAAAGGAAGACGAAGAATCGAAGCTGTTCATTAAAGTAGCCATTGCATTCAAAGATCTCTGAAGAAAAAAGAAGAAAGCCTGATGCGAGAAAATATAAGTCCCAATTGTCAGAGAAAAGGAAGACGAGAGCCAAAGCTATTCATAAAAGTATAAAAAAGGAAAGAGAAAAGAGAGAGAGAGAGAGAAGAGAAAAAAGACTAAGATAAGTCATTACACCCCCCACCGCCACGTTTTAGCAGTAGCCTATAAACACCACAAAAATATTACGTTCGTGCAAACACTTTTACAAATGTTGAAAGAATATAATCGTATGATCCATGTGGCTTTGTTGGTTCATTTCATTCACCACTCAACGTCTTATTTTGAGTTAAGACTAATATCATATTTATCCACCCCTTCCCATATTTGTTATTCACACCCTTTTCCTTGTTCATTAAATTGTTATATTTTATGCTTGGTGTTTGTTCACTCATTCATGGTCAACGGCCGGTTGAATGTGTTAATAATGAATGGAGATCCGGAAACGTTATTTTATTTTTTTTATCTTTGTCTATTTTGCCAACAAGCTTTTAATGTAAGGGAGAGAACACAAGCACTTTAAAGAAATATTAAGGTTCAAGAATAAAAGATTTGTCGTTGTGGAATATTCGAAATAGGGATCTATGACAATGTATATTTATATGTGATAGTTTTGGGGTTGTGTTTTTTTTTTTTCTTGTTGTATTTAGGTAGCAAAGTTAATGTTTGTTCAAATGCCTACATTTCCCTATTGTCTCATTTTTCTTGTTTCATAGTTTACTTAGGTATTTAAAAGGTAATTATTGCTAATTTATCCTCCTAACATGCACTTTTTTGATAGTTGTGTTTGGGTAAATGTTTTTGGATAATATTAAAGAATATTTACCCTATTTTTGTTTTTATTGTAGGGTGGGTTAAACCAGATTATATTTCTTTTTCTATTGTTTTTATTTGGTATGTTTTTCTTTTTGTATTCAAGCTTGTTTGAGTATTTGCTGTTTTTTAATGCTGGTTCATATGTTTGTTTTCATTGAATACTAGCAGTATAGCCCAGCATTGCTCAGGTGTAATGAAAGCTTTAAAACTAATCCATGGTCCTGGAGCTCAGACTCAACCTAAAGAACATTTGTGTGAAGTTTAGTGAGAATTGGAGAAAAATTATGGATTTGTATAACGGACATACAGACATCAATAGACACACACACACAAACATCTTGCCTTTTATATATATATATATATATATATATATATATATATATATATATAAATTATCAATTTTCTGCACTATTGTAACTGCTGCAACCTTGAAACTTCTGAATATCTTATGTCTTTGTCTATGAGTATCAAATTTGATGAAAATCGGACCACTCCTTCTATAACTCGATTTTTTTAATTATCGATTTTCGATATTTATCGGGGGATACCTTGACACAAAACCTAGCTAAGAACACTCGCAGATGCTTACAGTACAACTGTGTAAATTTTCAAGAAAATCAGTTCAGCCGTTTTAGAATCTATAGGTAACGGATACACACACACACACACAGTTTCATTTATAAATAAGTTTAGATTTTCATGTTGCTGGAATTCATTGATATTCTTTGGTTTATGAATATAGGTATGTGCTTGAATACACTAGAGGGGGATTTTTTCTTTATATATATATATATATATATATATGGTTGTTGTTTCATTAAAAAGAGGTCAACATGATAAAAATCAATTAACCACCTGCAAATACTACACAATTTAGCAAACAACATTCATCAAGCAAAAAATCTCACACAAAAAAAGACAACAAATTACTTCATATAAATACAAAAAATTCAAGAAACAGTAGCAGAAAACAAAAACCCTGAAGAGTGAAAACATCACAATAATGACTTCATGAAACTTCGAAGTCAACATGACTGAAATGATGCTGCTTGTCTAAGTGACAAACTTCTTCACATTAATTGTATATTTTTATACTAAAAATGGATATTTTTGTGTGGATACACATATTTGAGGAGATACTTTGTTTTTATTATTAAATACTGTATTTATTTATTTACATCTAACAGTTGGAATATCAGAGGAAACTGTCATTTGATCAGACATGCATTGACTACTTGGCCATGTAGAACCAACTGGTCAAACAAAGACCAGAGCTTTCAACACACATTTCAAAAGCACCATTCAAATTTTGTTTATATTTTTAAATTTATGCATGTGCATTATTTGTTTTTGTCGACTGTACAGTATAGTAGGGTCAGTTGGGCACTGTCTTTGAGAAAAAGAGCACCATGATGCAATTCATTCAATCAGATATTTGGAAACAGCATGGTTTATCTGCTTGGTATTTGTATCAGAGGCTCCAATATGATCATTTCAGAGTGTTTTGGTGTCAATCTGAGGACAGTGCAGAAAATTTACAAAGAGTTGGATGAGTCTAATGGTACTTACGAAGGTATTTAGACCAAGCACTAGTGATGGCAACACTATGCTGCTATTTATCTTCCTACAAGGCCTCAGACTCAAGATGGAGGCCTACAGCAAGTGCCTTGAGGAGATAGTGCTGTCCTAGGTGAAGAGGGTGGCTGGAATACCCTATTCCTGACAACAAGAGTCTACACCATGCCACACAAACAGGAGAACTCAGTCATGGCTCTCAGACTATTTCTGTGATAGCATCACCTATTACAGCTGATGCAACCTAACTCTCCAGATTGCAACCCCATTGTGTGAGGAGTAGTTGAGCAAACCAGCAAAACCCCTTGTAATACCAAGGATGAACTAAAGGCAAGGATTATGGAACAATTCACCAACTAAAACAAAGAGACCATCCAGAAGAGTTGCAGGAGATTTGAAAGTTATTTGAAAGCCATGGTTGAAGACAATGGGGATTTTTTTTCCTTCAGTATTTCAATATATTTTAGTGTAATTTTGGTAAATATATCTGTTAAAATGTGATGCCAGTATTATTTTCATTTTTGTGTAATTTAGTTTATTCCTCAAATCTTGTGTGTGTGTGTGTGTGTAACAAATACACACACACACACACATATATATATATATATGTGCATGGCTCTTCAGAAATTAATTGAGTTCTCTCGGTGACTGGCGTCTGTATACACTGCTTACATACAAGACGTTAAAATTTCCCTTCTCTGACCCCATGCGCCGATGGCTTAGGGAGTAGAGACTCCAACTGACATCAAATCGGTCGAGTTTCAGTCCCAGCCAGAAGCAAGTGGATATGTCTAGCCACACTGATGAGCTGTGATACAGAGAAACGGGCTTGTATGTGGATGACATGTATGTATGTATATATATATATATATATATATATATATATAGTGATATAGCTATAGATGTCAAGTCGATGAATGGTGAGGATAATCTAACAAGATCTACTTAATATAAAATATTATGTGTTATATCTGTATAGAGAGCTTAATAGATGTTATCCAGAGCAAATGGAACAAATATAATGTGATCTGATGAAATGAGCTAATTTAGCTCATAAAAATTAATTATAATTTGTAACCAATCTAAATGATATGTTCAGTTTTCCTTTATATATATATATATATATATATACATACACTCACACACACAGATAAAAAAATTTAAAATACTCTTGAACTTAATTAAGTTAAAACAATGCATTGTAGTTGTTATACTATTAAATTCTTGTAAATATTTCTCGATTAAAATAAAAAAAATTACAGCACAACTGAAGGGTTGACATGATATAAAAATCAGCTAACCTTACTAATGACTATTTTATGCTGTATTGTTGAATACTTTGTAGTACGAGTAATAATAATGTATTATATAAAATTTTATTATCAAATAAAATCAAAAAAACTTGTAAAGATTAATAAAAGATTTTATTTTAGATTTTGTGAATAATTTCAGAGTTTTACTGTTACTAGAACTTCATGTTGCATTGGTGCAAAACATGATGCCAACCCTATGGTGGCCTGAATATTTTTTTCTTTTTTTGGCACAATCCTTGAAAATGAGCTTCAAAGTTTAGTCCATAATTATGAATACCCAGAGCTGAATTTAATGGCTGAAAAACAGACTGTAATACAAGGAGGTAATGTGGTTTCTGGCTTTCTCTTCTCTTTTCCAATCTTTTCATTCTTTTATTTTATTTTTTCAATTGGGGTAGATAGACTAAACTATCACCCGGTTCACACTCCACCCACGTCTATTAAACAGGTGAAGAGGTTCATCCCTTGTTCCCTGTTTAGGATGTGGTTTCTGGCTTTCTCTTTTCCAATCTTTTCACTCTTACGTAGCCCCCTGCACTTCAGTGGCGTTACCGCCTTGCTCGGGATGATGATATGATTAAAAAAAAAAGAAATAACTAATTTAAAGAGAAACTTGTTTAAGATGTTTATTATACTTATAGTTCTTCAGAGTATCCCATGCTTAGATTAAATTCCTAAAAGTTGGTGCTTTTTGCTTTACCGATTACAAATTCCATGATATATATATATGCTGGGATTTCTTTTCTCTTGCATATATATATATCTTAAATTTATTTTACCGGCAACACTTTCTTCTCCTCAGATACTGCAAATTGCATAAGTATCCCAAAGGAGAAAGCAGCATTTATGCCTTCCTGATTTTGTCAAGCTACACACAATTTGGTGTAGATTTTACAAGAATACAAGTGACAGCTACAAAAAGGTTTTTCACTTTGGTTTTACATTAATTTACAGTGAACAAAACAAGCAAAAATCAAAGATAAAAGAGACCCTGATTTTTCAGTCAAGGCATCGTAAATGGCACATTGCCCACAATCTGTAGAGGAATTGTCACAGTGTCTTCTTAAAGGGTTTCAAGTAATCAATAGAACATCAGAGAATGAAGAATGTTCGCCAGGAATTCAGAGTGCCAAAATAATTACGGCAAAAACTGGAATGGTGCCAGATGAAAATAGCCAAGATTCTGGGTCATTTAGGGAAAGTAGTCAACAAAAGTAGCTGCATGATTATCAAAGACCCAATCTGAAAAGTTTACTGGATGCAGAAAAATATTCAACTGAAAAATATTTCAATATAACAACATTTGTTGTAATTATGAACATAAAAGGAATATTATTCAATATTTATGAGTTATTACGTTCATTTGCATGAAAAAAGATATCCTAATACCATTATTGGCAGCAATATTAAAAATATACTCGTGTAAAAGGTATCATTCATCCATTTACATGTGGGTGTATAATCTATGTGTATTATTATATACATGCACACACACACATACAATTTACACATGCCATACATACTTAAGCATGAATGTAAGAATGTAAACTGTGTTTTTGCATATATAAGTAATTTTCTGTACATAGTTGGAGAATTGCAGATATGGTATTCTCTTGTTAGAGAAATTAATAGTAAAATTTTACAATCAATCTCACAGCCTTAATGAGTGATAAATTAAAAAAATTCAAATCAGTATGGTGAGATTGTAAATTCTTATTTTTTTTAAAAATCGTATTAATCTATGTACGAGGCACTTTAATGAGAATCACTACTCCACTTACATATTATTCACAAAATATATATATATATATATATATATATCAGTCATTCATATACAAGCCATATCACAGTTCATCAGTGTGGCTAGACATATCTACTTGCTTCTGGCAGGATCTGGTGTCGGTAGGAGTTGCTACCCCCTAAGCCATAAGTGTATGGAATCAGAGAAGGGAAATTTTAACGTGTTGTATACAAGAAGTGTATACACATGCCAGTCACCAAAAGAACTCAATTCATTTCTGAAGAGTAATGCTTATATTGCAGAAGTGGAAACTGTTTTTAAAATTTTCTTCTCTAGAGAGCTCAATCGTAATGAGAGCATAATATAGTAGTCATCCACATACGAGCCTGTTTCACTGTATTACAGCTCATCAGTATGGCTAAACACATTCACTTGCTTCTGGCCGGGATCGAAATTCGACCGATTTGGTGTCAGTCAAGATTATATATATATATATATATATATATATATATATATATATATATATATACACACACATACATATACACAGTCACATGAGCGGTGATACAGCGAAACAAGCTTGTGTTCATGTGTGTGCGTGTATATATATATATATATATATATATGTACACATATATACACACATACATATGAATATATAAGCATTTGCATATATGATTATATATACATATATATATGTACACATATATACACACATACATATGAATATATAAGCATTTGCATATATGATTATATATACATATATATATATATATATATATATATATATATATACACTCCTACATACATTTGATATAAGTTTTACTTTGCACATGTTTATAGGCTGTAGATTTTTCTCAACTGTACAGTCTAATAGGATGTGTGTTGTGGTAGAGTGGATATCCACTTGGAACGACAGCTCGGGGAACCGAGTTCGAATTCCAATTGAATTGGTTGCATTCACCTACACGCAAATACCCTTGGGAAAGGTATTAATCCGTCTATTCCTTCCAGTTATGGGTTAAATAACAGAACAGATTGGGTTCTATAGCCTTGGCTGGCAACCAGTCTACTGCAGAAAGCAATGGCAACCTACTGAGGGATAATCTTCTGCCCAGTCAGTCATGTCTCTTTTGAGACATGCTCGCCCAAGCGTGGATCCTGTATGGCATTTAACTGACTGACAGTCTTAATAGGGTGGGTTGTACAACGTCCATGAGAAAAATACCACCATGATGTAACTTTTAGTTAATTAAACTTGAAAATGACATGCTGTACTGCTCAGAGTTTTTCCTGAAATCTTTAATGCGCATCATAGAAGAATAATGCAGGTGTGCTCAAAAATTCAGGCTTTAAAATCTGTCTCTTTGTGCTTTAGCTTAGTCAAAAGGTTAATACATACTAAATATCAATTTCCTTTTTGCCAATACTGGGACAAGTTTGTTGGCTTTTCATTTCTTAAATTTTATTGACTAGTATAATAAATCTTTTTTATATGTGGACCACTTTACATATTAATTGTGTCTTTTGGAATTCGTACTTTCTGTTGCAAAATAAAAAATTGTACTCTGAAGTTTGACATTTCAAATGCCATAACTTTTAATCTATTTGAGATAATTCTGTCAATTTTTTTTTTCAAAGAAGCTAAATTATCTGCTTTACAAACACTTACACTTAACTACTTTTCACACACATGGCAGAAAATATCATCTTGTACTAAAAACCTCTTCAATGTTTAACCTGTGTAGTAGTGAGTTAACTGAAAAGTGTTCAACAAAAACAATCTTTACAATGAAGATGATGTCTGCAGATTGTACCAAGAGGTTATCCATGATATTGTTTCCAAAACAAAGATTTTTCCACGTCATCCATGATATTGTTTCCAAAACAAAAATTTTTCCACGTCATCCATGATATTGTTTCCAAAACAAAAATTTTTCCATGTCATCCATGATATTGTTTCCAAAACAAAAATTTTTCCACGTCATCCATGATATTGTTTCCAAAACAAAAATTTTTCCACGTCATCCATGATATTGTTTCCAAAACAAAAATTTTTCCACGTCATCCATGATATTGTTTCCAAAACAAAGCTTTTTCCACGTCATCCATGATATTGTTTCCAAAACAAAGCTTTTTTCACGTCATCCATGATATTGTTTCCAAAACAAAGCTTTTTTCACGTCATCCATGATATTGTTTCCAAAACAAAGCTTTTTTCACGTCATCCATGATATTGTTTCCAAAACAAAGATTTTTCCACGTCATCCATGATATTGTTTCCAAAACAAAGATTTTTCCACGTCATCCATGATATTGTTTCCAAAACAAAGATTTTTCCACGTCATCCATGATATTGTTTCCAAAACAAAGATTTTTCCACGTCATCCATGATATTGTTTCCAAAACAAAGATTTTTCCACGTCATCCATGATATTGTTTCCAAAACAAAGCTTTTTCCACGTCATCCATGATATTGTTTCCAAAACAAAGATTTTTCCACGTCATCCATGATATTGTTTCCAAAACAAAGATTTTTCCACGCATCCATGATATTGTTTCCAAAACAAAGATTTTTCCACGTCATCCATGATATTGTTTCCAAAACAAAGATTTTTCCACGTCATCCATGATATTGTTTCCAAAACAAAGATTTTTCCACGCCATCCATGATATTGTTTCCAAAACAAAGATTTTTCCACGCCATCCATGATATTGTTTCCAAAACAAAGATTTTTCCACGTCATCCATGATATTGTTTCCAAAACAAAGATTTTTCCACGCCATCCATGATATTGTTTCCAAAACAAAGATTTTTCCACGCCATCCATGATATTGTTTCCAAAACAAAGATTTTTCCACGTCATCCATGATATTGTTTCCAAAACAAAGATTTTTCCACGTCATCCATGATATTGTTTCCAAAACAAAGATTTTTCCACGTCATCCATGATATTGTTTCCAAAACAAAGATTTTTCCACGTCATCCATGATATTGTTTCCAAAACAAAGATTTTTCCACGTCATCCATGATATTGTTTCCAAAACAAAGATTTTTCCACGTCATCCATGATATTGTTTCCAAAACAAAGATTTTTCCACGTCATCCATGATATTGTTTCCAAAACAAAGATTTTTCCACGTCATCCATGATATTGTTTCCAAAACAAAGATTTTTCCACGTCATCCATGATATTGTTTCCAAAACAAAGATTTTTCCACGTCATCCATGATATTGTTTCCAAAACAAAGATTTTTCCACGTCATCCATGATATTGTTTCCAAAACAAAGATTTTTCCACGTCATCCATGATATTGTTTCCAAAACAAAGATTTTTCCACGTCATCCATGATATTGTTTCCAAAACAAAGCTTTTTCCACGTCATCCATGATATTGTTTCCAAAACAAAGCTTTTTCCACGTCATCCATGATATTGTTTCCAAAACAAAGCTTTTTCCACGTCATCCATGATATTGTTTCCAAAACAAAGCTTTTTCCACGTTATCCATAATATTGTTTCCAAAACAAAAACAAAAAAACGAAAAAAAAATGAATAATCAGAAATAATGTTCAGATGTAAACACAACACAAGATACATCTTAAAATCATACACACCTAGATGTACATGTTTAAGATCTGGAAGTAACTCCTCCCTAATTTTAAAATTTTGGAAAACCAGTCATAAATTGCCTGAAGATACTGAAAGGTTGAGACCAAGATTGTGGGAATAACTGGTTTCTGAATGAAAAATATATAGAGTTGAATCATTTCACTGTCAACACAATTTTTGATGCCAAAAAACAAACCATTTTTCAGCTAATTTGATGGTGCTGCTTTTGACAATGACTTTAGAGTTTCATGGTTAGCTACCATTTTTGCTGAACTGAAATTACTAATTTTGGGGAAAAATATCAAGTTTCTATCTTGACTGATAGTAGCATTTAGTTAATAAAGGTCATAGAAACCCATCAATTTCTAGGTAGGCTTTGCAATTTATGTCAACTACCTGAAAAACTAGTTTTGAGAAAAAAAAATGTATTTTTGAGTCAAAAATTTTAAGACAGAAGTTTCAAATTTGTCTAAATTATCACCAAAATTCCAAGTAAATGATAAACTTTATCAGCAATATGCTACTGTAAATATTAAGGTTCATATTTTTACATAGCCATCTAGATGAAGTTCAGGATAATTGTAGTGACGTGGTATCAAAACAATGGAAGAGTGCTACCAGGAATAGTACGAAAAACAAATCATGGCTGACCTATACCTGCGCTTTATTAATGATGCAAAGGCATTTACAAAATACGCCACAAAGAATTGATGGAGATGCTCGGTAGCCTCAACATATTTGGTAAAGACATTAGGATAATTAGGAATCTTTACCGGCAGCAAACTGCCTGCATATGGACAGGTAATGAATTCAGCAGATATACAAAGATAGAAAGGGGCATAAGACAGGGATGTGAATTCTCACTGGATCTATTTAACTTGTACATTAGAATATTTTGAGGACCCTAGATGTTATACCAGGATTTGTCATCGGAGGCCACAATTTAAACAACGTAAGATACACAGATGAGACAGGGCTGATTGCAGACATGGAAAGAAAGCTGCAGAACCTCCTGCAAAAAATAGCTGAAGAGAGTGACAAGAAAACTGAATACATAGTCATCAGCAAAAAGAGCAGCCCAAAATGCCAAATACAGGTGGGAGGTGTTAAAATCAAGTAGGTACGAAAATTTAAATATCTGGCAAGTGTTCTTACTGAAAACAGAAAGTGTGACACAGAGATCCAAAGGTGAATTGGCATGGCGAAGGATGCATTCCAGAAGCTGAGTAAAGTATTAAGACACAGGAAAATTTCAATATGGCAGTGAATGTTGGACAATATCAACAAAGATGAAGGAAAAACTTGAAGCAGCTGAAATGCTGCAGATATCGTGGACCAAGCATGTGAGCAATGATGAGGTGTTAGAAAGAAGGGAAACAAAAAGGAAATTAATATTGAGCATCAGGAAGAGACAACTAAAGTTCCTGAGACATGCAATGAGGAAGGAGGGCTTGGAGAACCTGATACAAACAGGCCAGATAGTGGGAAAAAAAGACAGAGGAAAGCAGCAGATAACATATTTGAAGGGCCTGAGCAGGTGGATGACAGAACAGGGGCTGTGAGACGTTACAGGAGAAAGCACGCTAAGAGCCACCAAGGATAGGGAGACATGGAAGACCATGATTGCCTACGTCCTGAAAGAACAAGGCACATAGAAGAAGAAGACTGCTGAAGTATCAAAAGGAATTTAAATAACATCGAACATGACAATCAAGAAAAAAATTTTTTTACCATAGTTCATACATTTATGAAGGTTTTACTTTGGCCGTTCATTTATTAAATGATTTGATGAAAATCACTTGATCTTGGTGTATTCAATCATTTTTTAAAGGTCATATTGATATTGTAAAAATAGTATTTTTCAATAAGCAAACCAATATTTGTTGGTTCACATATGAATTGAGATGTATCTGTTTTACTTTGAGAAATACTGTCATCAGTCAATATCAGATATACAGAAAACAAATGAATATATATATACTGAGTATAGCACACATATCTAAATGTGTGCTGACATTTAGCCAGTGTGATGATAGGACAGCCTCATTCCATTAATTCAAAAACTTAATTGGGTAGGGAATAGCAATGTACATGCCTGATGATAATTCCACTTGTCTCCTGCAGATTCTAGGAGTGCTGTGAAAACCACATTCAAATCTTTATTTGCAAAGTATGGTACATTATATAAATCTTCATATTTTTGTAATCGACTTATTCAAACACTAGCAGTATAGCCCAGCATTGTTCAGGTGTAATGAAAGCTTTAAAACTAATCCATGGTCCTGTAGCTCAGACTTTGGACGTTGGCACAAAAGACTAAAAAGCAATAGTTGTTTCCAGTTAAAGCAAAACCGCCAACTGAAAGAAAAATGAATGGATGTAAGTCAAATTTTGATTTCCTGGTATCGATATCAAATAAGTTTTTTTTGTCGTAAACTGAATTTTGAAGGCAAAATAAGTCTTCTGAGGAAATGGTATCATGGCTGAGACTAAGAACTGCAATTATACCTACTTAGAGCCAAACCCAAAGCAAAAACTAAAATAAAAGGGCTGAAAAATAGACATATAGGCAGATAAACAGACATTCACACAAACATCTTGCCTTTTATTTATATATATATAATCGATTTTCTGCACTATTGTAAGAACTCTAACCTTGAAACTTCTGGATATCGTTTCTTATGTCTTTTTCTATGAGTGTATCAAATTTGATTAAAATCGGACCACTCCTTCTATAACCAGATTTTTTTGATTGATATTTATCGGGGGTACCTTGACACAAAACCTAGCTAAGTACTCTCACAGATGCTTATAGCACAACTGTGTAAATTTTCAAGAAAATCGGTTCAGCTGTTTCACAGTCTATAGGTAATGGACACACACACAGACAGACAGACAGACACAAAGTTCCATTTATAAATAAGTTTAGATCATATAAATATCAACATAAGATATGCGTTATATATGCACCAAAATATTCTCATACAAATGCACTTCAATTCCTCATGTCTATTTAGTCAACTTTTTTGGTGAACCATTCACATAATGCTGTCAAAATGTCAGGTACAAATGAGACACCTTCCAAAACTTATAATCTGAAATCTGTTAAACAGAACAAAGTAGAACAGCACAATTTTCATAAAAGAAACTAGACAATGAATACAATATTAATGCTCAGTATGACATCAGAAAGATGCAAATACAAATACAATACAAATGCAGAAGGATCTATATCTATACTTTAATGATTATGTAAAAAGATTTTGCTAGGGTTTTACACAATTGTTTGAACTGCAAGGTCAACTTGACCTATTTGGGAAAGACATTAGAATATTGCCAAGATAGAACTTCTTGTATGCAAGGAGAAAATGTAAATACACAAAAAATAAAACAAAGATCTTCTCATTAAACTTATTCAATCTTTTAAGAATATGAAAAAACTGGAAGTCCTACCAGAATTCATTATTGGTTGTCAGAATTATGATAGACACAGGCTAGAACTTCAAGAAAAGTTTGTAAAGAATACTAGAAGAAAGGATTAACCATCAATTGTAATAAGACAGATGGAATGGTTATCAGCAAAAGGAACAGTCCAAGATGCAAACTAAAAATTGGAAATAATGAAGCTTGAGAAGTGTTTTCACAGAAAAAAGATATGACATTAGAATATAAATGCACATTGGAATAGAAAAAAATGCCTTCTAGAAACTGGGAAAATTATTAAGAAACTAGAAAATTGTTAAAAACAAACAAAAAGTTTACTGAACTGTTATGCAATATGTAGTGAATGCTGCGAAGTCTTCTCCCAGATGAAGAGACTTGACGTAACAGAAATGTGGTTCCACAGAAGAATGCTGACATTATCAAGGACTGAAAATGTAAGTATCATCAAAGTTCTTAAGAAAATGGAAACAACCTGCCAAATATGATAATCAATCCATGCAAGCAACGTGACTGGATGATGAAATGCTTTTTTCATCATTAATGTATAGACTTATTGACTTACATTTGTATATCGTATTTACCACACAAATACTTCAGTATTATTTATCAAATGTTTTTATTAATTACTGAATAATATATATCACTGATCAGTACTGACAGGATCACCATAGGAAGATCTGATGCTGGAAATGATTCTCAGTTAAAAACATCACTGATAATGAGTGCCAAAGCATCAAACAGATATATTTCATTAAAGATCTTAGACACATATGTTTACTAAATCAACATGCAGATTGTTAAGTTCAAGTCTCAACTCAAAATTTTTTTTTCTTTCTTCAAATTAAATTGAAGACTTAAGAGAGTACAAATGCTGCAATAAAATACCACTTCAAAGATGAACAAAAAAAAGAAAACGTAGAAAAATATATGATCATAACTTACTGATCCTCCAGATGTTTGTGAAGTATTTTTGGCTCTAAAGAATACTCGAGTGGGAATGAGGGAAGTATCTGTCTATGATTCTGAGATGAGGTATTGAAATTATTTACCCTATTTACATTATTTAGATTGTTATCCTCATCTTCCCACCAGCTGAAGATGGCTGAAGTGTACAACAGCCAAAACATTGTGAACATGGCAACAAGGATGAAAATAATAGTTCGAACAATCTAAATAGTGGAAATAATGTGGGAAGTTTCAGATAGTTTTGTTATGGTTATGACAATAACTTGTATCACTTCTCATTCGAAAACAAGAAAAGAGAAATGTCAGAAGCCATGACACATAGTCAAGTGGAGTTATGGTCTAATTTACCAGAAGTTTCTTCCTACTTAGTGTTGTAACAATTGGTCAGCCATGATTAAGTTGGCAGGAGGTACCAAGAAATATGTTGCAGGTAGAAAACACAGATACAATATAGATACATTATGTCAATAATATATATAGATTATGATGATATGATATAGATCCTGTCATAACAATATCAGATAATAGTACATGGAAAACTACAAGAGATAACAATTTTGGCACCATGACACATTCTAAAATTTTTGCAAGGAATAAACACAAAAGAAATGACCCCTCTTTAAAAAGTACTTTTATTTCTTTACTGAATCTTCATAAAATTATTGACATTACACTGTTTTTATTTTAATATCAATTATTAAAACTATACTTCATTCTTATGATTAAATATTAATTTGCTGTGGCACAGCAAATTCTTTTTTTTTAATATAAATTATTAAAACTATACTTCATTCTTACGATTAAATATTAATTTGCTGTGGCACAGCAAATTCTGGCATTGGAATTTTAAAAAAAACTGTACAGAAGAAAAAAATACACAAGTATTTGGCAATTTTTTTTTACACTAAAAAAAATGTAACATCATCATCTGCTGGTAAAAACAGAGCAGCCATGGAAGAAGACCAGAAATATATCACAGTCAGTCTGCCTTATATCAAGAGTTTATCATAAAAGGTTCAGAAGATCTGCATTTTTTATTTCAAGACAATATTCAGATGTAGCTCAACTCTACAGAGAAAGCTAAATACAAGAGATAACATGACCAAGAATTATATGTACTGTATTACTAACAGTTGTGGCAAAAAATATAAAGGTGAAACAATAGTAGTGAGGGTTGTAACAATGAAATCTAACATGGCTGATCATGTATGGAGGGAAATGGGTAGTCCTCAGGCCCTGTAGAAATACTGGACAAGAAAGAACACAGATGTCTAATAGGACTAGTACATATGTTAGGCTATGAGGACCTTCTTAATAAGCCTAGCATAGAAGTAAATATGATATAGAGTCACTAATGAAGATAGGCAAATGACAGCAAGCCTTCAACACGAGCTGCAACAAAACTGAAAAAGGTTCAGTGAGTACAATCAAACATGACAAGCAACAGCACTCATCAGCAGACAGGTTAGATTTAAGCTCCTAAGTTGTTCATGAGACAATAGCCTAGCTGATTAAAGCATTGGTTAGTGAATGTCACACTGGAACAATGAATGCCATATTTATGATTAGAATGCTCTCTGAAAGGGCAATACAAATTAAGAAGGACTTATACCTGTGTTTTATTGATTATGCAAAAGTGTTTAACAAAATACGACACAAAGAATTGATGGAGATGCTCAGCAGCCTTGACATATTTGGGAAAGAGTAATCAAGAATCTTTACTGGCAGCAAACCGCTTTTATACGGACAGGTAATGAATTCAGCAGATATACAAAGATAAAAAGGGGCTTAAGACAAGGATGTGTCTTTTCACCGGATCTGTTCAACTTGTACAGCAAGAATATTTTGAGGACCCTAGAAGTTATACCTCGATTTGTTATCGGAGACCACAATTTAAACAACCTAAGGTACGCAGATGATACAGTGCTGATAGCAGACACAGAAAGGAAACTACAAGACCTCCTACAGAAGGTAGCTGAAGAGTGACAAGAAAGGACTACAAATAAACCGCAAGAAAACCAAACGCATGGTCATTAGTAAAAAGGGCAGCTCAATATGCCAAATACAGGTCGGGGATAGCAGAATCAAGCAGGTACAAAAATTTAAATACCTGGGAAGTGTCATAACAGAAGACAGAAAGTGTGACAGAGATCTGAAGGAGAATTGGTATGGCGAAGGAAGCATTCCACAAGTTGAGTAAAGTATTAAGAAACAGGACAATTTCACTAGAAACAAGGAAGAGAGTACTGGATTGCTATGTGTTGTCAGTTCTTCAATATGGCAGTGAATACTGGACAATATCATCAGAGATGAAGGAAAAACTTGAAGCAACTGAAATGTGGTTCTACAGAAGGATGCTGTGAATATAATGGATCGAGCATGTGAGCAATGATGGGGTCCTAGAAATGATGGAAACAAAAAGGAAATTAATACTGAGCATCATAAGGAAGGAAGGCTTGGAGAGTCTGATACTAACAGGCCAGATAGAGGGAAAAAAGAGACCGGGGAAAACAATGAATAACATATTTGAAGGACCTAATCAGGTGGATGATGAACGAGGGTTGCATGGTGTAACAGGAGAAGGCATGCTAAGAACCACCAGGGATAGGGAAATGCGGAGAGCCATGATTGCCTAGGTCCCGAAGGGACAGGGCACATAGAAGAAAAAGAATAATTCTGAATTCAATCCCATGTTCATCTACTTTGATTCAGTGGAAACAGGGTGAATAATAACTGAGCAGTACTAAAAAATAAAAACTAGATAAGTTATGCCTAGGTAAGGGCAGTGAAATAAGAACAGTTTATCAAAATTGATTAAATGAAAAGTGGAGTTTGGATTTCCCTTAAGTTACTTAGATCAACATACACCTGATGAATATGATAAAATGTGGTCAATAGTCAGCATATAAATGGTGTGAACAATGATAACTCTTCATCCCAGTAATTCAGGCAAAAATTAAAATATTTCTTGAGATAGCTAAAAATGTTGAGAATTAAAATGGAATCTTGCAGTTTTTTTTTGCCTAAAATGTATTAAATTTTGACATTCAATATAGATGCAGTATATTGTATAAGGGATATTTCATTGTTTAGGAAAGAAGAGAAATGTTATTGGCTGGATAAAATAATTATATGCATAATACAAACTGATTGATAATCATTTCAATCTAGTAAAGCTATATAAATGATTTTCCAAGAGAATTGCACCAAGAATAAAACATGTGCCATGGTCAGAAGTTAATGCAAACATTGACAAAATAAGATTATGAGATGCATCATGTAAATGCATTGTGAATGCTTTTATTAAAGAAGTGCACTGAAAAACCACAAAAAATGGAAATGTTGGAAGACAAGCATCACAGACAGAAGAGTGTGTTATATGGACAACTCATTTTGTTTCTCTTTTTATATAGTAAACTGATAAAATATTAAAGATGTACATCAAATTGTTTCAATCTTCCCTTCTCATAGAAATAGACTCATCTGACATGTCTTCTTCCATGTGACTTGTCCTTTCAGGACATAGGCGATTATGGCCTTCCACATCTCCCTATACCTTTTAACGTGCTTTCTCCTGTAACATCTTGCAACCCCTGTTCTGTCGTTCACCTGCTCAGGCTCTTCAAATATGTTATCCGCAGATTTCCTGTTTCTTTTTTTCCATCTATCTGGCCTGTTAGTATCAGGTTCTCCAAGCCCTCCTTCCTCATTGTATGTCCCAGGAACTTCAGTTGTCTCGTCCTGATGCTCAGTATTAATTTCTTTTTCGTTTCCCTTCTTTCCAACACCTCATCATTGCTCACATGCTCAGTCCATGATATCCACAGCATCCTTCTGTAGAACCACATTTCAGAGCTGCTTCAAGTTTTTCCTTCATCTTTGTTGATATTGTCCAACATTCACTGCCATATTGAAGAACTGACATCACATAGCAATCTAATACTCTCTTCTTTATTTCTAGTGAAAGTTTCCTGCATTTTAATACTTCACTCAGCTTCTGGAACGCATCCTTTGCCATGCCAATTCACCTTCAGATGTCTGTGTCACACTTTCTGTCTTATGTTAGAACACTTCCCAAGTATTTAAATTTTTGTACCTGCTTGATTTTAATATCCCCCACCTGTATTTGGCATTTTTTTTTTTTTTATAAGCGTTTCACCCCAAGCAAGGCATGTCACTGCCACTACTGTGCCGGGGGCTACGTAGAGTGGAGAAAGGCTGATTAAATATAGGAAATGACAGAGGGTGGGTGATAGGCGGGTAAGGATACCGAGAATGAGGGTTGGGTAGATGAGAGTGTTGTGAGAATAGTTGGGAGTTAGTGTGATAGGAGGTGTCTATTGACCCTACATTTAAACCCTTGGAGATTGTAACTGTTGGGAAAGCAGACTTGTGGAAGGGAGTTCCACAGGCGGGAAGCGCGAGAAAAGAAGCTGTTGGAGTAGAATTTACGGTTACATCTTATTTGTTTAACTGTAAAAGGGTGGGACCTAGTTGCTAATCTAGTATCTCGTGTAAATTCGTGCTTAGGCAGCACCAGTGATCTAAGCTCATCGGAGCAGAAGCCATGAAAGTACTTGTAGAAGAGGCACAGGGAAGCCACATTACGCCGGTGTGAGAGCGGCTGCAGCCGGTCTGCCAAGTCCGTATCAACCACGTTACAGATCCTCCTTTGTATTTTGTCAAGAAGCCCAAGGAGAGCAGCAGGGGCACCCGACCAGATATGGCAGCAATATTCAATACACGGGTGGATGGTAGATTTGTATATGTGCAGAATAGATTCAGGTGGGAAAAATTTCCGGGCCCTGCACAGGGAGCCCACTTTCATAGCAGCAGATTTGGCAATGGATTCAATATAGTCATTCCATTTGAGGTCCGCCGAAAGTGTAAGGCCAAGGAAGCGTAGTATTTTACTCTCTGGGAGACTAGCCTGTCCCATGCTAATGGGAGGTAGATGCGATTGTCTATGGTGATTAGTTGATAACAGCTTTGTTTTAGAGGCATTGAAATTTACCAACCATTTCCTACCCCAGATCACTACGGATTGGAGGTCCCTTTCAAGTACGGCAGTGAGGTTCACTTTGTCGTCCAGACCTGGTTTCTGATCGGTGCGGGAGTAGATTGTTGTGTCGTCGGCATACATGCCAACTTGGGATCTAATGGTGTCGGGGAGATCATTAATGTAGATCAGAAAGAGCGTGGGGCCTAGGATAGAACCTTGAGGGACGCCCGCGTTCGTCTGGTAGTTTTGGGAGGCATGCCCATTTAATACCACCTTCAATGTGCGGTTAGAGAGGAAAGACTGGATGAGGTCAAACAGATGTCCAGTTATCCCATAGCTCCGCAGTTTGCACAAGAGGCCAGCATGCCAGACCCTGTCGAATGCTTTGGAGATATCCAAGGCAACGGTTCGGGCCTCACCATTCTTGTCAAGTGCCTGGTATATGTATGAGTCACCTCGGCGTTGATAATGGCTTCGAAAACTTTGCCAAAGATTGGAAGGAGACTAATAGGACGGTAAATGGCGGGGTCTGAGGGTTCGCCAGAATTCTTAAATATAGGTACTACGCAGGAGGACTTCCAACAGGCAGGAAAGCAGGAAGCAGATAGGCAGAGGTTATAGAGTTTAGAGAGGACAGAGGAGAGTTCTGGGGCACATTTCTTCAGTACTATGACTGGGATTCCGTCACCGCCGCTCGCTTTGTGTGGGTCAAGTTGCGCAATTATCTTGGCGACCAGCGAGGGTGTAATGTGGACGTTATTTAGTTGAGCCTTAGTTCTTGGTGGGAAGTCTGGTGTAGGTATTCCTAACGAGTCCAGTGTCGAATTGGTTGAGAATCTACGGGCAAAGCATTCAGCCTTGTCGGCTGGGGAGGTGAGAACTTCAAATTCATTGATTAGTGGGGGTATTGAAGTCTTGTTCCTGCTGAGCACGTTGCTTTATTTGCTGATGACCATGTATTCAGTTTTCTTGCAGTTTATTTGTAGTCCTTTTTTGTCACTCTCTTCAGTTACCTTCTGTAGAAGGTCTTGTAGTTTCCTTTACATGTCTGCAATCAGCACTGTATCATCTGCATATCTGATGTTGCCTCCGATGACAAATCCTAACATAACATCTAGGGTCCTCAAGATTAGTCTCACTGTACAAGATGGTTCTGTGTAGTTCACATAGTCTGCATAGGTTGTTTAGTATTATACCACTATTATAAATTTAATTTATTATTTCTGTAATTTTCTCTATGCCGAATTCTTCCAGGGCTATCAGCAGCTCTATTACAATGCCGTCTGGTACAGCTGCTTTGTTACTATTCAGTTACACAAAAGGTAAAGAGGTAGTATAGCTGTAGCAAGCGTAAAATATGTACAATATATGAAACAATTTTACTGTGCAATGATTGTCAGGACAGAAACATGGCAATTGTCTAGGATGTGGAAAATGCTCTCAGTTTTTCTCAGGCAACACAAACAAGGGTTTACCAGAAATACGTGAATTCTGGACAGAGATCAGAATAATAAGGTGAAAGATGCTTGCAGACATAGGTGACGTAAGAGGGTGATGAACTAGTTGGTAACTATATTATTAACTACTAAAAATGGTAACCATGCAACAATGAAGAAGACTGCACCGAAACCTATCTCAATTCAATGCTGTTGGCACTTAACCTATTAGGCAACGCAATGTACACTACAACACTGGATTTTGTAGTTCTTGAACCACACATTAGTGCCAAGAAATAATATCCATGCATTACACTGTTATCTTCTTATTGAACAATTACTGTGAAAACTAGAAAAAATAATCTCATGAAGGGAAGTACATTTAAAAATACATGAACAAGAAAAACACACTTCAAACATGAACTCAAAGAAATGATAAAGGGTAAAAATGATGTCTTACAGAATTTCAAACTTCGTAAGGAGCAGATATTTTTCTGTATTGCCTTATAGACCAGCAGTAACTAAAAGGCATCAAGTAGCAAACTAGCACAAATATATATATATATATATATATATGATCTGGTAATGTCTTAGACCTCTCAACCACGAATAGCCTCCAGTCTAAACGAGGTTTTTATCAAGCCTATATAATAGACTGGAGGCTATTTGTGGTCGAGAGGTCTAAGACGTTACCATATCAAATGGTAGCTTCCCCTATATATCGCATATATATATATATATATATATATATATATATACACACTCACATTATTATAACAGAGAGGATATCACTTGCCCAATTGACTCAGTTGATTAAAAACTTAATTGGGTGGTTAAAGTTTATTGCTTTACTTGCCTTGTTTGATTAAATATCTCGCAATGAAACGTTTTCCCTTCAAATATAGAAAAAGAAAACCTGATTCCTTTTTCAACTCAGAGGTATGCCATTTAAGATTCACAAGTTATTGAGAATGACCTACAATGACATTATTGAACTCTCTGGTCTTGATTTTATCATCCTGATCAGTAAAAACATTTAATTTACGCATTCAGAGTGAAGCCAAAATGTCTGTCACCCAGATTAAAGATGCTCACAGATTTTTCATAACTCATTTGGAAAAATATTATCCTTGACTCAATATTTCCTCCCCGCCTACGAAAAGTAAAAACAAACATTTGAAGGAAAAAAAAAAAAAGACTTCTTTCAACCATGCAGTGAAAAGCAAATTACGCAAATAATTTTGTTTTTAAAGAAAAATCATTGAGAAAATCAGATTTGTTATTTTTTATCATTTGAGATGGAGGTTGTAGTCAAACAGAAAAAAGAAACAACAAATTTAGGTACCTCCACTCAATTGCAAAAAACAGCATATCATGTTAAAAGAGATCAAACTTAATAAAGTTTTATTATCAAAATGAAATGTTTATGCTATTATGAAGAGGAAATATCAAATTTTTTTTTTTTAATTTTTTAAATCCTTTCTACCATGTTCGAAATTTTAATCAAAATTTCTATATTTTTTTTGTATTCTGTCAGCAATTCATACTATGATTACGTAAGGCGACTATTAAGAAAATGAAGTCAGTTGATTTTGAGACGAGTAAATTTTCCCTCACTTTCAACAGCCGGTTGAGTGATTTCTTTTTCAAATCTCCAAGGCTGTATATATATATATATATATATATATATATATATATATATATACACACATTGAGTTGTGAAGAATATGTATTTATTCACAACTCAATGACAATTATGCCCAAAACTAAATAAGGCACTGCTTAAGATGAAAGATGCGTCAAGAGCTCTCATAACTGGTAGTAAAGAGAATGACAATGATGCCTTGCTATTGTCTGTCTCTCCATGAGCATGACAGGTGATATATATCTTTTTACTGGAAGAAATATATATATATATATATTTTGGTCTTTACTGGAAGAAAAAGGATTTTTTTTTCAGGGGTGGGGGCTTCAGAGAAATAATTTGAAAGATGTTGAGGTAGGTAATATCAATGTTTATTGACTGTTGCAGGTTTTCAAATTGCCAGTGTAGAATGAACTAAAGACAACTAATGGAAATAGCAAAACTAGAAATAATAAATAATTATTTTTCTGGGCTGAGATCATTATAATCCTTTATGAAAGATTCTGTAATGATTCATTTGTACAGCGGTAAAGGTTATGACCAACTGAGTCTGCTGATATTGTTGAAGTTCTTTCCTGTTCATTGCTTTAGCATTCATAATAGTAAATAAATAGCTTTGGTGTCACTCCCAAGCCACAAAACAAAAACCTATTCCAGAGACATTGCCATGAATAAAGGATTGGACTTTGACTCACATGATGATTCAACACTTCTGGCTTTTGATACTGAACATTCAATATGTTAAGATATAGAAGTCTAGTAGTGAAGTTGAATAAAGAGGGTTAAGTACAAGAAAGAATTGGCTTGGGGCTAAGTATAAAATTTCATAAAGAATCAGTTTCTTTGAGGGATGTTTGATTTAGTGGGGACAATGCATGTTGGGTAGTTTTTACAAACTCAGGAATAAGATTTTAGGTTTTCTAAGAAGTTTCTTGGCATTTGACGATTAGTTATTTATTTGTTTGTTTGTTTTAATAGCAAATCAACCCTTGTGGGTCTTTTTTTTTATTATTCAGGAATGTTTCAAAACGTTTCAAGTGGTTGTGTGTTTTTTTTAAGAATTTTTTTCAAAATATTACAAACTATAGTTCAGGAGTATTTCTAAGTAAATTATATGGTTCAAAGTCCAAGCTCTATTTTCTATAGAAGTTGCTAGTATTTTATTTTCTTCTGCTCTATTTGGGCAATAAATACTTTTTGAAGAGCATGTTAAGATTTTTTAATGTGCGCTGTGGAGCATTGGATATTGGTTCGGAACGAGAAATCGGAGGGCTGAGTTCGAATTCCAGACGAATTCATTGCATTCACTTATGCGCAAATACCCTTGGGAAAGGTATTAATCCATCTCTTCCTTCTAGTTATGGGTCAAATAACAGGGCAGATTGGGTTCTATAGCCTTGGTTGGCAACCAGTCTACCGCAGAAAGCAATAGCAACCTAGTGCGGGATAATCTTCTGGCCAGTCAGTCATGTCTCTTTCGAGACATGATCGCCCAAGCGTGTATCACGTATGGCACTTAATTGACTGATTGAATGGTTGCTATGTATTTTTTGTGCTTCTTGCATGTACAGAAACTTTGCATCAGTGAGGTCCAGAAGGCTTGAAAACTTAATTTTAGTCCTTGATTTTGTATGGTTTTTGTTTTCTTTAAGCTAGAATTTAGGTGTGACACTGGAAATGATGCAGCCATAGTCTAATTTTGACCTTAAATGTGACCTATACATTCTGAACATTACTTTTTTGGCAGCACCCCAATTCAATTTTGATATTACTTTTAGAAGCTTCAAAATCATTTGGCATTTTTATTTAAGGTAATCAATGTGCGACTTGAAGTTAAGCTAGCTATCTAGTATGATTCCCAGATATTTTATTTGTTGGGCAATAGGAATTAAGTGTCCATTTAATTTTAATTCTGGATCATGGTGGAAGACTGAATTTTTGCAGAAATGCATAATTTTTGTTTCAGAAAAACAGAATCAATTTTTTTTTCTTTGTTAATTTTTCTATCTCATTTAAACATATTTCTTTCAAAGGAAGGCATGTTTGGTGATGAGAGATCATCTATATACAGAAATTTTTCAATTCCTGTATTAAAGGTTTTGAGAATAATATAACTGATAAAATGCTACCTTGAGGTACTCATGCATCCTGTTTGTGTGTGTGTCTTATGTTTCCATTCTGTACTTCAAATGTTCAGTTCAATATGTGCCCATTCTTCATTTCATTCCTAACTGATGTATGTCTTTTTCGGATACCATACTTCCATGTGGTATCATAGACTTTTCAAGATCGAAAAAATACTGATACCACATTATGACCTTGAACAAAGACATCACAAATAAAGGATTCTAGCTGTACTAGTTGATTCCTTGGTTTTTCTGGAATTCACTTTGGTAGCAAGATTACAGTTTGTTTCTCTTTAGGTACCTCATTAGTTAAGCATTTACCATTCTCTCAAATGCACCTTCTTGGTGCAATGGGTCAGTAGTTTGTTGGGTCGGAATGGTCTTTGTCAGGTTCAGGAATTGGAATGATAACAGACTCAATACACAATTTTGAACATCATATCATTGAAGATCTGAGGAAGTATTAAATGACTTTTCTGGTAGTTGCTTTAAAAATTAATGAATTTCATCTGGACCAACTGCAGAGTTTTCACTTTTACTGATGGAGTCTTAGTTCTGCTATAGTAAAGTGAATTGTATTATTCTTTGTTTGAAGTGAATGTAACTTTTTCTTGTTCCAGAATGTTTTTATATTTTTGAAATTTGTGAATGTAGTGTTCTGTTGAAGTTTCTTTGAAATTCTTTTGATTTTGGGTTAGCTATTTCTTATTTTTCATTAAATTTATCACCATTTGTTTTGGTTAAGTGGACTTACATTCTGTGATATTTTCCCATTAATTTTCATTATCATTTCCCATGTTTTAATTAATGGGGTTTTGTTGTTTACTCTAGAGATGAAGTTTTGCCAATATTCTCTTTTGGATTTTGTAATTATACAGCATGCTTTTGCTTGTAGTTTTGTAGGTTAATTGCGTTAGGTTGTATAATTATCTTCAGCATTTTCTTACTTTTAATTGCTTCTTTGTGTTCTGCTGTAAATCAGCGTTTTGTTTTGATATGTGATTTAAAGGAAGATTTGAGTTTTGCTCATTTTGCTATTTTGTCTTGTTTGTTAAGGAGACTTTTGGTTTGGTTCATTGAGAATTTGGGATCAGCAGAGTTCACTGAATTTTAGCTAGTTAACATTGTATATTTGCCATTTTGGATTTCTTTTCTTCTGGCATAGGCTGCTCCTATTTAGGAAAATAGGTGAATAGTCACTATCATATTGGTCATCATGAACTTTCCATTGAAAGTCCAAAAATACTGATGGGGAGCAGATGTTTAGGTTGACAGCTGATGTTGATCCAGTGCCTGAGTATAGGTAGATATGCATTTGGTTATTAAGAATACATCTATCAGATGATTCTCATAAATATCATATAATTTTACTAGTTTGATTAGGGTTCCTACAGTACATTTTGATGTATGCATGAAAATCTCCCATTAAAAGAATGGAGTGGAAAGTTTGCTTTTCTATTTCAGTCTGTGTTTTAGGAGAATATCAACTGAACATATGCTTATTGTTCAATAAACTGAAGCTTTTACTGCCATGGTCTATAGATTTGTGTTTAATGGTAATTTTTCATAGGGTATTGATTGTTTTTTTTCCAACAATATTTAAGTACCCACACTTGGCTTATTCTCTTTTCTTGATGTATTTATTTTATAAGTTTCATTTTTTTTTTTTTAATCATATCACCCCGAGCAAGGCGGTAACGCCACTGAAGCACAGGGGGCTACGTAAGAGTGAAAAGATTGGAAAAGAGAAAGCCGGAAACCACATCCTAAGCTGGGAACAAGGGATGAGCCTCTTCACCTGTTCAATAGACCTGGGTGGAGTGTGAACCGGGCGATAGTTTAGTCTATCTACTCCGATTAATACTTTAAAGATCTTCTCACTTTCTTTAAGTGTCTCCTGCAAACATACTATCAGTCAGTTAAGTGCCACACGTGATACACGCTTGGGCGATCATGTCTCTTTCGAGACCTGACTGACTGGGCAGAAGATTATCCAGCAGTAGGTTGCTTTCTGCGGTAGACTGGTTGCCAACCAAGGCTATAGAACCCAATCTGTCCTGTTATTTAACCCATAACTGGAAGGAATATACGGATTAATACCTTTCCCAAGGGTATTTGCGCATAAGTGAATGTAATTGGATTATAATTGGTAAGGAGTTGTTTGATTTAACACCTCTACATTTCCATTATATGCTGCTTGCGTTCCATTTGTTCATTAATTGAAGTAGGGAGACTTAACTATCGCCCGGTTCACACTCCACCCACGTCTTTTGAACAGGTGAAGAGGCTCATCCCTTGCTTCCTGTTTAGGATGTGGTTCCCGGCTTTCTCTTTTCCAATCATTCTACTCTTAAGTAGCATCAGTGGCATCACTGCCTTGCTTGGGGTGATATGATTTAAAAAAAAAAAAAAAATTGAGTAGTAATTATTTATCTTAATAAGTAGATCTTAAAGATGACTATGTTTTTGTTTATAGGAAACTACAAGACTTTCTACAAGAAGGAATTAAAGAAAGTAGAAAGAAAGGACTATATATTAACTACAAGAAAACCAAATGCATGGTCATCAGTAAAAACAGGAGCCCAAAATGCCAAATTTAAATTCCTGGAAAGTGTTCTAACAGAGGATGGTAAGGACAACACAGAAATCCAAAAGCATGGCCAAGGATGCATTTCAGAAGCTGATTAGAGTGCAGAGACAGGAAAATTTCACTGGAAACAAGAGAATACATGATTGCATTATGATGCCTGTCATTCAATATGGTAGCAAATGATAGAAAGACTGGAAGCAACTGAAATGATGTTCTACAGAAATATGCTGAGGATACCATGGACCAAACGTGAGCAATGATGAGGTTTTTGAGAAGATAGAAATGAAACTTATACTTAACATCAGGAAGACAGATGAAGTTTCTGGGACATAATGAGGAAAGAGGGCTTAGAGAATCTGATACTCACAGGTCAGATAGAGAGCAAGAGGAACCAGAGAAAGCAATGCATGACATACTTGCATAAGCAGACAGGTTTGGGAGTGGTAACAAGAGAGAGGGTGCTGAGCTACATGGGATAGGAAGATGTGGAAGGCTAAGATCACCTACATCCTGAAGGGACATGGCACAGAAGATTTCCATGTATTGCATACTTTCTTTACAATTTGTTTTCCTTTTTTGTGAACTTTTTCTTCATTGAGTATTTGTATGTTCTTGATTATTTGGATTCTTTTCATTATCTTAATGTGGGTTGTTGTCTTGTTTGTTTTAATTTTGTGTTTGGATTTTGTTTTGAAATTTGGCTTTTGATCTGTCAGTTTTCTGTTTGTGGGATTTTTAAGAAATTCTGAATGTTTTGTTGTTGAGAAGTTGTTGTCAGAGAATTTTTGTTGGATTTACAATGTTTCTGGAAAGTTATGGTTCAGTGGTATGGGCTGCTTCCAAGATTACAAATGATTTTTATGTTTTCAATATGTTTTTCTTAATTCTTGAATTAAAAAATTTAGTTCCTGTTTTTCACGTAATTTCTTTTTTTAATCATATCACCCTGAGCAAGGCGGTAATGCCACTGATGTGCAGGGGGCTTTGTAAGAGTGAAAAGATTGGAAAAGAGAAAGCCGGAAACCACATCCTAAACAGGGAACAAGGGTGGAGTCTTTTCACCTGTTCAATAGATTTTCAGGGGTATAGCTTGATGTTGCTTGGGTAGTTTTTGTATAGGATGGTGCATTGGAGTTTGTTTTGATTCTTTTCTTTGCTTCTGAGTTGGAAATTTTTTTTTTTAGTGTTTATACATTTTTTTTTTCAGGTTTCGCTGTGCCTGTAATTTTCCCTCTGATTTTATTTGGGTATATGATTTTTGTGGTTAGAATCATTCTCCCCACATTTTCCACAAAGCTTCTTTGTACATTTATTCTTACCATGGTCATATCTTTGGCAGGTAAAGCATCTTAATGGTTTGGAATATGTTTCTATTTTGGAAAATGTATATCCAATTTTTATTTTCTGCGATAGTTCTGGTGCATCAAAACTAATAATTGTTGGCATCTATAATTTTACTATTGTTTTGAATGGATATTCTTTTTATATCTGTAATGTTTTGTTTTTTGGGGGGCAAAATTATTGCTCTTAATTTCCTCCAGTGTACACAGTGAGTTCAGTGCTTCTTACCACACCTCTGGAGGAATTTAAGAATTGGTGGTGGTAGACCCTTACCTTTCTATTATGAAATTTAGTCATCCTTAGCACACTTTTAATGTCATGTTTCCTTCTATCAGTAACATTATTTTTTTTTGCTTTTTTAACTGTTCATTATTAGTTTGTCATCTCTTGGTTCTATTTCTATAGATTTCCAATTGTTTTTCCTTTGATTTTCTATATCCCTTTCTGTGTCTATATCAATGTGTAGTCCTCTCAGATATTTTTTGTGCTCATACTTTATTATTATTAATATTATGTATCAGTCATGCTCTCCACCCACCTCAGAGTTTCAATCTGTCCTGTATCAAATTTTATAAGCCCTCTTTTCTCATTATACACTAGAAATTTCAACTATTTCTCCCTGATAAGTACAAGTTTTCTCTTTGTTTCCATTTTCTGTGTTACTCAAATATTCACTATTCTCATCATCCTTCTGTAGAACTAAATTTGTTATTTCAAATAATTCATCATTAAGGAAATTGTACCACATTCACTGCCATATAGAAAGATTGATATCACATAGCAGTTCAGTACTTTTTTTTTTTTGTTTCACTATTGCATTTTCAGTCCTGTGTTAAAACACTTCCTATTTAAATTGTTGCACTTGTTTGATTTTGGCATCCCTAATTTGTAATTTGCATTAACAGTTCTATTTTTGAAAAAAGGTGAACACACATTTAATTTTCTACTGAAGTGGCATCCATTTATAATATTTATTTTATAACAAAACATACAAAAAAAATTAAATCAACGACAAACCCAAGCACTGTGCTCATTTCTTACAGCATGCCCATTATTTTACGAATAATTTTGCTAAAATAGAAAAGATACCCATTGGCAAGACTTTTCCAGAAAACACTTGTATTTGGAATGTCATTCCAAGACGTTCTTGGTTCTCTGTCACAAGATGAAAATGCATTCTCATCTTAGATTTCTTGTGTTTTGTAAATCCTGTTGAAAATTACTTCTCCCATGACAGCAGACTGAACGCTTCAGCCTTGGTTGGCAAATAGCCTAAGATTAGTTAAACTGAATTAAAAACCTGTACCTGAAATATAAGCATTCTTGTTAATGGATTAAGGTAAGAGATATTCATAGTCATGTTCATATTCTACAAGTAATCTCTCTGAGTTACAAATACTTTCTTACATGAAAGAGCCAAGCAATAGCAAATATGATAAAATGGTCACGCTTGAAATCAACTAAACAGCCGTTATATATATATATATATATATATATATACACACACACACATATATACGTGAATGTGTGTGTGTGGAGTTGTGATAATGTTTAGTATCAAGGTTGTATTTTTTCAGTACTTTTACTGATAAAAGCTATTTTGGCAAGCAGGTTTTTTGTCCTAGAAAGCTTAACAGAATTAATCCCAAGAAATTTGTCACTTAATTGAGAAGGTTCATGCTGACTTTGAAGTTTCATAAAGACATCAATAATGGTGTCTTCACAAAACTTCAAAGGTATGATGAACCTGCTCACTTAGATGACAAACTTCTCAGCATTTTATTTATATATATATATATATATATATATATATATATACACACACACACACACACACTATAGTATTTACGCTCTCACACCCTGATTGAGCACTCTGGAAGAGTGGTAGACTTTGTAAACAGCAGCTACTCCGGCATTTACGCACCACTCATTCGATAATGAATTGGAGCACTCTAGCTATTGGGCATGTTTATACATGCTAAAAAGCCTGCCTTCTACTAGATGCTCGTGGCCTAGGGGTAGAATCGCTGACTGACGCCAATTCGGTCGGGTTTCAATCCTGGGTTAGGAAGCAACCGGAGTCTAAGCCGTACTGATGAGCTGTAATACAGCGAAACAGATCTGTCTGCGGATGACTGTAGTGTGTATGTGTATATATATATATATATATATATAATTTGCTATGAATATCTAATATTTAAATAGAGTCTTTTTTTTCTTGAAATTTTCCATTTAAATTCCTTCAGATAAATAGTTCTTATCTTCTGTACTTGTATTTATACTTCTGTAATTATTACAAGATGGTGCCATCCCTTCTGTAAAAGTCACTGAAATTATGTATAGATTCTTTTCTGGATAAATGAGTATCTACTGAAGGATAAAAAGCCTGCCTCTTTTATGTAGAAGATCATAACTCTCTACTACTTCCTTTTCCTTGTAGCCCTAAGCAATGTTTGACATTTACTCATGCCTCCTTGTTCATTCTCTCTCTACTCACAAACTCATTAATGTTTCTTTATTCTATTTTCCTTCAACACAACAGTTCATTAGAATTTAGAATAATCATTTAGAAACACAAGACTAATAAGACAATAAAACAAGGATGCTGAATGGCTTAAGACCAATCACTGCCCCTGTAAGCATCACATGACCCTGGCCATATAAGTACCAAATTCTAAGACACACCCTCTTATTCTTCCACCTAGTGAATCAGGCAGCACAAAGCAACACAGTTCCCTCACTACATGCCTGATCAGTGGCATCAAGTTATAGAAGAATAGTCCAGTAATGTCAATAGAATTACTTCTACCTAAAGCAGCAAAACAAGGACTTCAAAAGACTTCAACAACAACTGTTGCGACTATAATCATATTCTTTTCATTTAAGCTAAGTCTGCAAATGCACATCACCTATAACTACATATTTTAATTTTTTTTATTTGTGTATTAAATATATTTAAATAGTACTAGTTCTTGACACTCTCCAACCCCAAAATAGCTACTGACCAGTTCATTTGAGCACACAAGGACTGAGCACTTACTCACCAAAAAATTAGTGTTTTATCTTGAGATCATATTGTGGATATAATCACCAGCAATCTTCCAAGTTATTCTATCTCATAATATCCCAACTATCAGTATGTGCGTTGTGGTGCATTGGATATCGGCTCGGAATGTGAAATCGGGGAGCCGAGTTCGAATTCCAGTTGAATTCATTGCATTCACTTACATGCAAATACCCTTGGGAAAGGTATTAATCTATCTATTCCTTCCAGTTATGGGTTAAATAACAGGACAGATTGGAACCTATAGCCTTAGTCAGCAACCAGTCTACCACAGAAAGCAATGGCAATCTACTGCTGGATAATCTTCTGCCCAGTCAGTCATGTCTCTTTTGAGACATGATCGCCCAAGTGTGTATCCCGTATGGCACTTAACTTTCTTTAGACCTTTATCATTGCTCATGTGTTCCTGCTTGCATTACTGTTATTTAATTTCAATATCTTGTACTCACTTCCACACTTAGTTTACTTACTAATTCCTGACAATTTATGTCACCTCCTTCATTAACACTACACAAACTGTTCTCCTCAGAATTACTCAAAACAATTTTTCTGGTGAAATTTAGAAAGTATTAAATTGCTTTAAGAGACAATTTTGAAGTGCAATGTCACTTGTTGTGTTCCATGAGGGAAAATAAGTCAAGAAAATATTTGACAGTGAAAAAAAAAGTTAAAATGTGATTACAAGTTCCTCGATATACCATGTGTTTGCAGGACATGCATGATCACGGCTCTTCACAACTTCCTGTTTTTTGTAGCTCTTAATATTTTGAATGTTTTATGTTTCTTCTAATCCTTGTTCTGCACTATTTTCCTCTGTCCCTTCAATATATACTGTGAGTGTCAAGTATTCTAAGCCCTATTTCTTTATTATGGACTCTAGAACTTGCAACTGTCTCTTTCTGATGCAATTTTTTAAATGTTTTTTGTTTACGAGTGCCTTCGGTTATACTTTTAGCCATTACCAAGAGTGAATTTTATTTTACGTGCAAATGAATATGTGTAGTTTATGTATGTAAAGTTGTGATTCATATTTCAAACACATTGTTGCTGTATACATAACTGATATTATTTAATGTTAGATTTTTCTTTTTTTATTAATGTTCCATTATTTTTAACATTGACAATTCCGATATAATTTGTGTTTTGAAAAAAGAAACAATCATAAGAACACATGAAAAATTATATAAAAATTTCATAATACCTTTCTATCATTTTTAATGAAACCTGCATAAAAAACCGAGCAGAGTCATCACTGATTTTGAAGTTTGTGAAGGTAGCACTGATGTTTTAACTCCTCAGGGCTTTTTTCTAATCTGCTTGAAAAAAAAAAAGTCCTGAGGAGTAAAGACATCATAGTGGGACCTTCACAAAATTTCAGAGTCAGTATGACTCTGCTCAGTTATGCTACAAACTTCTCCACATCAATCCCATCGTGGCCTAGGGGTAAAATTGCCGACTGACACCGATTCGGTCAGGTTTCAATCCTGGGTCAGGAAGCGATTGGACTCTAAGCCGTACTGATGAGCTGTGATACAGCGAAACAGATCTGTCTGCGGATGACTATAGTGTATATATATATATATATATATATATATATTAGAGCAAGAAAAAAAAAACAACATTTTTTCTATTACTATCTTTTATAATCCTGAATACAGCAGCAACCAGTGATGATTTCATGGGGGAGAGGGAGCACCCCTCAGAATTTTGGCTAACTCCTTAATTGCCCTCCCACCACTTTTATAAGCTTAAAAAATTTATGAAACTGATCAGTATCTGATTTTGATAAGATTTGATCTTCAGCACTTTTCCCTCTGCATTTTCTTTTTCATTTAGCTTTTTAATTCACAGTGACTTCCAAATTGATGTTAAAAATCAATGAGATATTTACTGAAATCTAGGATTTTAGATACACACAGAACATATTTGGGGCAGAGGAAAACAGTGCACAACAACATACTTGAGGAGCTTGAGTAAATTGATGGTGGAACAGGGTTCAGAAGAAATAGCCTGAAGAAAATTATCAAGAGCTACAAGGAAGTTGTGGAGGGCCATAAACGACAACATCCTGGGCAGACATGTCATATAAAAAGAAAGAACTTGTAGTGAATTTTTCTGTATATATGTGTAATTTATGTGTGTGTGTATGTGTGCATGTGAAATCCTGGCTGGACGCAATCTGATGTCTAACCATACTGATGAGCTGTCATACAGCAAAACAGGATTGTCTGCAGATGACTATATCTCTATGTGCCATGTCCCCTCAGGACCTGATGCATAAAAGAATTTGTGCGTGTGTGTTAAAATTGACAGACAAGGTATTATCATTAAGTTTTTTTTGATAGAATTTTTTATGTGTTTGTATAATTTTTTTTCCAGAACACAAATCACAGAAGAATTGTTCAAAGGCTTTGTACTTTTGAGCGCTTTCTGCTTTTAGCCATTATCAAAATCTTTAGACAATTCTTATACAATTTGTGTTCTGAAAAGAAAAAAAAATTATATAAACACATGAAAAATTATTTAAACTTCTCAGTCATTTTTAAATCAAACCTGTATAAAAGATTGCTGCCCAAATAGACATTATATATATATATATATATATATATATATATAATTATTTGTTTTCTCTCTTTTGTGTTTCTTTGCATTAAAAAAAATGAAATATGGAGAAAGGAAAATATTTTTATTTTGGTGTTTTCTCCCTTTGATGAAGCAAACCTCATGTGCATAATTCATATGCACAAAATTTGTACAAGTTTATGTGTGCGAACACAAACACAGTTTGCCAGGACAGATGCACATAAACAATTTTCTTTTCTCTTCTATATTTAATTTTCTGATGAAACTTTGATAGAGGCAAAACATTTATGAACTTTACCTATTTGTTCTGTTGGATTCACATTCATATTTGGTCTATATTTGATTTAAGTCACAAAAATATATTGATAAAAATCCTTCACATGTTGAATTCACTTATTTTTAAAGTCTTTCTCATCAGTAATAAATCATAGCTCCTCAAACTAGGGACCTAACAACAATCTTGTCCATTACAACCTTACAGCAAGTCTTCATTTCAAACCCTACTTTAACCATATTTTCCTTATACTTTCAAATAATTAATTTATAAATTAGTCACAGTAAGAAATTAAAAATAAACAATTATACAAATATAATGGTATAAAAGTTGTGACATTTTTTTCATAATTGTTTCACCCCAAGCAAGGCAAGACCACCACTGGTGTGGAGGGGGTTAGAGTGACAGCAAAGAAAAAAAAATCAGGGGATGTCAAAGAAAGGATAAGAGAAAGATGGAAATCAAGGAGATTAGTGATGACAATTGAAATTGCATTTAAACTTTGAGATTGTAGCTATCAGGGAAGCGAGCGAACAGAAGAGAGTTCCACCAATGGGAAGTGCAAGAAAAACTGTTACAGTAAAAAAGGCAATTACATTTAACTATTTTGACGGTAAAAGGGTGGGACCAATATGCTCATCTAGTAGCACACTTAAATTCATGTGAACTGGGCACCAGTGAAAAAAGCTTGTCAGAGTAGAAGCCATGAAAATATTTGTAGAAAAAAAACAGAGGTGAGCCACATCACATTGGTGACAAAGTGACTGAATGTGGACTGCCTAGTCAGGATTGATTATACTGCAGATCCGTTGAATTTTGTCAAGAACCTCAAAATGAACAGCTGGAGCACCCTATCAGATATTTATTTATTTTTTTTATAATTGTGTCGCCCCAAACAAGGCATTTTACTGTTGAGCAGGGGTTACACAGGAGTAAAGTTATGAGAAAGAGTGACACGTTACAGGGGGTGTCGGTAAGAGAAGGATGAGAATACTGATGAGAGTAGAGTGGACGAAGAAAGGAGCATGAGAGAGAGGATGCAAGTTAGTGAGATAGATGACGACTTTACATTTGAATTCTTGGAGATTGTAGCTGTCGGGAAAGCAAGTAAACAGAAGGGAATTCCACAGTGCAAGAAAAGAAGCTGATGAAGTAGAATTTGTATTTACAATTTATTGGTTTCACAGTAAAAGAGTAGGACTTAGTTGCTAATCTTGTGGCTCATGTAAACTTCTATATAGGGGGTACCAGTGAGTTAAGTTCATCTGAACAGAAGCCATGAAAGTATTTGTAGAAGAGACACAGGGAAGCCACATTGTGCCAGTGAGAAAGTGACTGTATCCAAGCTGCCAAGTCAGGATCGATCACATTACATATTCTCTGCTGGATTTTGTCAAGGACCCCTAGGTGGATAGCAGGACCACCCAACCATATATGGCAGCAGTATTCAATGCATGGGAAAATGGTAGATTTGCATATGTGCAGGATTGATTCAGACGGGAAAAACTTAACTTCCTGGTTCTGCACAGAGAACCGACCTTCTTAGCAGCAGATTTAGGTATGGATTCTATATAGTCATTCCACTTGAGGTCTGATGTGAGAGTTAACCCGAAGAGGTGCATTAATTTGCTTTCAGGGAGACTAGCCTGATCCTTGCTAATGGGGGTAGGAGCAATTGTCTGTGGTGGTTAATAGATAGCAGCTTTGTTTTGGAAGCATTAAAATTTATGAGCCGTTTCTTACCATTGTCCACCATAGATTGGAGATCCTTTTCAAGATCAGCAGCGAGGTTTACTGTGTCTGCTTAGGCAGATTTTTGATTGAGGTGAGAGTAAACTGTAGCACCATCAGTGTATATGCTTACTTGGGATCTTATTACATTGGGAAGATCGTTAATGTAGACAAGGAGAAACAAGAAACCTAGGATAGAGCTTTGAGGGACACCCACATTCATGCAATAGTATTGGGAGGCATGTCAGTTCAATACTCTCTTCATTGCATGATTTGAAAGGAATGACTAGATTAGGTCAAACAATTGTCCAGTTATGCTGTAGCCCAGCAGCTTGTATGGCAACAGTATTCAATGCATGGAGGAATGGTAGATTTATAAATGTGCAAAATGGATTCTGATAAAAAAACTTCCTGGCCCAGCACAGTGCCCCAAAATTTTCAGCAGTAGATGTAGCTACAGATTTGATAAAAGGCTTTTTAAAAGATCTTGCAACCTATAGATAACATTTTGCTTTCTTTATTGGGTCATAAACCTTCACCTTTTCACTTAAAGGAAACATTTTGCAGCTTCTTGGCATATCCCATTTTCTGGCAAAACTTTTGCCCTTTGGAATCAGTAAGTAATTTCTGGGATTGAATTGATGCAATTAAATAATTAAGTGGAGACCACTGCACTCAAAACCTATAGAAGAATTGTAGAAGTCAAATAACTTACCTTTCAACATGGCTGTCTTCTTTTGTCTCCCTGCAGGAAGGTGCCTATTCAAGAGTGTGGATATTGTGCTCAATATACACACTGGAATTATCAGCCAATCAATGCTTACAGAATGAACTTGCCTGTAACAGAGTGGAGTCTCCCAGGTTGTTGTTTGAACCACCTACCAATTTGCCCTGGGGTTTTTTTGGTCAGTTAGATTTAGCTTCTATTCTAGTTGATTACTGGCCGGTTGTTCGAGAAGACTTTTACATGGCGCTGCAAACAGGATCAAATGATTGGCAAGAGCTACTTGTTGAAATTGGCATTCCAGCTGATTCTGCCAGGACTTATGCTGAAATTTTTGTAAGAGAAAGCATCACCAAGGATAGCCTCACTATGATAAACCGAGACATCCTCAAAGAGCTAGGTATTACAAACATGGGACACGCACTGGCTATCTTAAAACTAGCAAAAGAGCAGCCTTTGACATTAGCTACCCCAGCTCCATTCAGATATGACATCTCAGCAATTCCGAAAGTATCATTCAAAGAAATAAAGGGTCGATCCTAGAATTAAAAAAGGCAAATATATATTCACTCACTTTACTGGCATATGAGTTGATCACTCTCTTGATAGCAAAAGTACTAGAAAATTTACCCTCAGAATCAACGATTTTACAGGATGAATTTGAAATGTGGTGTTTCATTAAAATTAGAGTGTACTCTTGTTCAAAGAACGAAATCTGTAACTGTGCACTATCATCAGAACATTATTTACACTATTCTGACTGTTGTGCTCATCTTTATTGCTAGGTTTACAATGTTTTAGCCTTTGTACACTCTGACCTTCTCCAGGTGCTGGTAATTTTAAACCAAACCCCTTATTTCAATGACTGGGATATATAATTCTCTACTTCTGGATGCCATGTAGTTATCTCCCTTTAACTCAACACCTTATGTAGTTTCCAATAGTGTCCTCCAATTATTTCAAGTTAATTTCATAGTAAACTATGATCTCCTTTTTCCCTCCATATACGGTCAGTTATACCTGATTTTTTTCTATCTCCCTTCATGTTACAGCTTTGTGTGTTAAGGGATCAGCGCATATGCTGGGCCACAAAAATGAATACAATATGGGAACCAGCAATACAGTGTGCTGGAGAAAATCATTAGCTTCAAAAATTGCAATATGAACTCTGGTAAAAAAGGTTACTGAGATATTAGGTTTATAAGTCCCAGATACACTGGTGTCCTTGAGGACACATGGTCCAATGTACATAGGTGTTGTTTAATTCTAGTTTAAGGGAGATAAAGAATGGCACATGGAAGTAATATAGCACATGAAGTGAGAATTATATACTCCAGTGATCAAAACAAGTTAGGTTCAAAATTCCTAACACCTGAAGAAGGTTGGAGTGTACAAAGGCTGAAACACCGTAACATGGCAATAAAGATGAGGACAACATTCTGAATAATGTAAATAGTACAGTATTTTATTTTGAAAAAGTATTCTTGGTATGCCAAGATGTGAAAAGATATTTAAGATGTGAAAGGGATCCTGTGACAAGGTTTGGAAACTTTTCATTCAACAGTCCTGATTAAACAGAAAATATTTATAGTCTTTTGATGCAAATTCTTTTTCATCAGTTTATGAAAGCTGGTATTTTTTTTTTTATCCTTTCTGGAGAGAAGTGGGGTGGGCCTTTTTTTCCTTGAGTTAACTGAGAGAAGAAAGTTGCCATATGAACAACTGGGCAAACCACTCACCTTTTAATTACCTTACCATCCAGGACACTAAACCACTAAAAAGGTGTTATACTACATGTCAGTCTGGAAAGAGCCAATTATATAACTTCTAAAAGTCTATCAACTTCTTAAATCTACTTCAACTCTATACTTTCAATGTGTACCTGGACTCTATAATTTCATTTAATTTTTTCCCCTCTCTTTTGAACAAGACTAGATATATTTGTCTATCATTCAATCCTCACCACTTCTCAGTCTTTTGAGCAGGTTTAGCCCTTGTTATATGCTTGAGATTAAATTTCTAGTTCCTTTTAAAGTCTACTTTAACTATACTCCTGATGTCTGCCTAAACTCATACCTTTTTTTTTTTTTTTTTTACTATTCACCCCCATACAACCTCAATAGAAGTAGATAAGTTCACCTATCATCCAGTTCGAATTCCCCACTGATCTTCTGCATTAAAGGAAACATTTATCCCTTGCTTCCTGTTTAGGATTATGTTTCTGCATCCCTCTGAAGTCTTCTTTCTCTTTCACTCTGAGTAGCTTCTTGCATCTTAGTGGCATTATCACCTTGCTTGGGGTCAGTCAGTTAAATGCCATACGCGAAACACACCTGGGCGATCATGTCTCGAAAGAGACATGACTGACTGGGCAGAAGATTATCCCACAGTATGTTGCCATTGCTTTCTGCGGTCGACTGGCTGCCAGCCAAGGCTATAGAACCCAATCTGTCCTGTTATTTAACCCATAGCTGGAAGGAATAGACGGATTAATACCTTTCCTAAGGGTATTTGCGCGTAAGTGAATGCAATGAATTCAACTGGTATTCAAACTTGGCTCCCCGATTTCTTGTTCTGAGCCGATATCCACTGCACCACGACGCACATGGGGTAAACTGCTTAAAAAAAAAAAAAAAAAAAAAAAAAAAAAAAAAAAAAATACATGTATCAATAAAAAGTATCCAGCAAACTGTTATAAACATTGAACAAAAGCAAAATAAATGTATTGTCAGTATATCTGTTCCGAAAACAATTGTTAAAAAGTTCTTTATGTATTTTTTGCAGAGAAAAATGTGGCACATTTTATTCAATTTAGCCATATAGTCACACATTTTAATACAATTAACAGAATAAATACCGTTTAATCAAAGATTTCAAACATTTTATAAATTAAAATATTAATCAATATCATTTGCATTAATTAAAAGTAAAACTATTTATTGCTGATGAAAGGCTGTCAAAACATCAAGGGAAATGCTAATTACTCTATTTGTTATAAAATTTAAGAGGTTTTTGTCATTTTATATTCAAAAGGCCTTTATCACTGGGAAATTTAATTTTCTTTGTGAAAATATATAACAATTGGGCACAAAGGTCATTGCTTTATATGTCAGGATGTTGTCCTCAATTCTGGGGGCACAATTGTTCCATTTTCTGGTTTCAATCTAAATTCTTAATTATTTTTCTGTGGGGAATCTAGAACATGTGGGTAATTGAATGACAAAATAGAAAATTCTAGGTAATACATTTTTGTCCTAAAAGGCTTCAGTAATTTTTATTGATGGAATTATATATATTATTTTCATTATAAGATAATAAAAACAATTTACTACAACACAAAAGCCAAAATACAACAAAATCTAACTCTAAACTTATTTATAAATGGAACTTTGTGTTTGTGAGTGTGTCTGTTACCTAAAGACACCGAAACGGCGGAACCAATTTTCTTGAAAATTTACACAGTTGTACTATAAGCGTCTGATATTGATGTCTGAGCTCCAGGACCATGGATTAGTTTTAAAGCTTTCATTACACCTGAGCAATGCCAGGCTATACTGCTAGTACAAACATAACTATAAAATTGAAAAGAAATATCATTTGGTATACACCCCCATTTAACCAAATGATAAATACTAAGTTAAGGCATAAATTCATAAAATTAGTTGTAAAACAGTTCCCTAAAAATAACCCTCTTAGCAAAATTAACAGAAATACTCTGAAATGAAGCTATAGCTGTAGTGATAGCCCTGAGAAGATAACCAAAAACATAGTGGAATTTTAAACAGATATAATAACCTAATCAATCAACAACATCCTTAAAATTAAAGAAAAAAATAACAACCACAATAATTTTGATTACCAGAAACCTATTGATTGTCCATTAGGAAATGGATGTCTAACTGACTATTGTCTACCTATGCTCTATTTCCACCATAAAAAATCCTGCACTAATAAAATATATCAGTTGTACCAAGAATACTTTTAAAACCTGCCATTATTTTCACACCATATCTTTTAATAATAAAACTTACAAGAGCATATCACTTTCTACTCATTATTGGCAATTAAAAGATGGATTAATACCTTTCCAAGGGTATTTGCGCATAAGTGAATGCAATGAATTCAACTGGAATTTGAACTCGGCTCTCTGATTTCTCGTTCCGAGCTGATATCCACTGCACCACAACGCACACCCAACTCAAGAGAGCTTAAATTCAACCAAGATGTTAGTTATATTTAGCTCTATCACCTTGTGTGGTATTTAGCACTTTTTATCATTTTGGTGTACTTTTAGTAGTTTATCACTGTAAGTCCTGTGTGTGTGTAATATTTAAGCTCTGTTGAGTTGGGGGTGTTGGAAGTCTTGTAGGGATAAAGCATTTTTTAAACATTGTCTAGTGTTGTCTGTATGGTATGCTTTGCCACCAGATACTTCAACTCCCCTTCATTGTGCACTTTTCACACCAAAATTATATTTCTTTTCTATTAAAGGGTTTCCCCAAACTTCTCAGAGCATCTATGGCTATTTTAACACCTAAACAAGTTTTGGTAACCACTCTCCATTGGATTGTACAATCCCAACACCCCAGTGTTTAAAACAAGTTATACTCATCAGGCTATAAATGTTCTGGCATAATTTAGCCTGATATTCTGGTAGCCTGAGGATTGCACATATGTCGTTGCTGGTTTCAGAAATGATTTTTTTTTTTAAACATATCACCCCAAGCAAGGCATTCCACTGCCACTATAGCGCAGGGGGTTACATAGAGGGATTGGATATAGGAAATGACAGAAGGAGGGTGATAGACGATTTAGGATGTACATAGGGAGAGAGTTGGAGAGAGTGGGTGTGAGTTAGTGTGTTAGGAGGTGTCTATTGACCTTACATTTAAACTCCTGGAGGTTGTAGCCATTGGAGGAAGCAAGCATGTGGTAGGGAATTCCACAGGCAGGAAGTGCGAGGAAAGAAGCTGTTGGAGTAGAAATTGCGGTTACATTTCATTGGATTGACTGTAAAAGGGTGGGACCTAGTTGCCAATCTAGCATCTCGTGCAAATTCACATCTAGGGGGCACCAGTGATTTAAGTTTGTCAGAGCAGAAGCCATGAAAGTATTTATAAAAGAGGCCACGTCACGCCAGTGAGAGAGATACTGTAGGTGGTCAAGTGTTTTATATATATATATACACACACACACACACATTAAAAACCAACAACAGACAAGAATTTTTGAAGAAAACTCTTGCTACAGAAAATTTTAACTCCCTAGATGACTGCCAGAAACACCTTTAACCATTCTTTGCAAAGAAGAGAATTTTTTTTGAGAGGATAGAATTGTGAAGTTGTCTGAAAGAAGGTGGATTGATTTGTTTTCCATAGAATATCAACCCTTTGCAGGTTATCTAAAACCCAAAAATATTTTCACATTGTCAGGAATTTTTTTAATATTTTGAGAAAAGTTCAGTGATTTTTTACTAATTAACCCCGAGTTGGTAGTAGAGGTGTTGGATTCAAGGGTATTTACACCAAGTAAACAAAAAAGAAAACAAGAATTGGAACTTAGCTCTGATTAACAATTCTAAGGCATTAGCCATTATACTACCTGCACAGCCAAGCTAGTATCCTCAAGCAGTTACCAATTCAGTTACTGACCAGACTCAACATTGCTTAACTTCAGTGATTGTATGAGAACTAGTTCTTTAATGTCACTGTAAGCCTGAAAGACAGTAAAAGACAGTGACATTGTTCATGTTGTCCAATTAGTACTTTTATTATTTTTAATTGAACTAGTGTCTTCATTCATTTTTTTTTATATTATGACAATGTTAGAGCTGTTTTACCTTCCAGCCTTCTTCAGAAATCTGCCAATGAGAGTAATAAATAACAGCCAAGCAACTTGTAAAGGCAGTAACTCTTGAATTTAAGGATGCACAAATAACCTAGACTTGTAATGTGTCATTTTTGAAAAATTGCCAGAGCAGTTTGAAAAGATGGTAAACATTTGAAGGCATTTGGCAATGGCCATGCCAGCCTTTACACCTTTATACAGGTATCTTCACCAGGAAAGAAAAATGCAGTAAGCCAAATAGTGAAGATAGCAGAGAGGTGTGAAAACCAGACAGACTTTTACTGATATTAGACAAAATTGCTTTCACATGGTGCTGATGTACTGTATTTACTACTGGAACCAACAGACAGCTGAGGAAGGCTAGAAACATAAAAAAACAGATGAGGATATTGGTCTGACAGCAAATAATTTAAGTAATGAAGTCCTGTTATTCTCAAAATTTTGACTAATAAAAAAAAAAATTGTCTTTATGCTTATCACTTCAGCATTCACCCTGCCTCTAACCCCATAAATATCAGCTAACAATGTTCACCCCACCCACCACGATGTATATGATGCAGAAAGTCATGCAAAGTGCTACTTTGAGAGTTGAGATTTGAGATTTTAAAATGTGCTGAATTGTAAAGGGTTAATGAACATTTTTATATTTCACAACAGATATAATCACAAGTAGAAATTTTGTTTGTTCCTTTACAACTGTGTGTGCACATGCATATATATGCAGAACTCCATTAAAAATTATAGGAAAAATATTTAATCAATTTAGGCAGTACCACTAAAATCCCATTTCTGTACAAAAGTTAGATCAGTCAGTCAGTTAAGTGCCATACGTGATACACGCTTGGGTGATCAGGTCTTGAGACATGACTGACTGAGCAGAAGATTATCCCACAGTAGGTTGCCATTGCTTTCTGCGGTAGACTGGTTGCCGACCAAGGCTATAGAACCCAATCTGTCCTGTTATTTAACCCATAACTGGAAGGAAGAGACAGATTAATACCTTTCCCAAGGGTATTTGCGCATAAGTGAAGGCAATGAATTCAACTGGACATCACCTCAATTCTGTTCAAAAATAGGCTCACACAAACCTTGAATTCTCACATGAGCATTTATTAATTAATCAGCAGCATTATTTCAAACACCATTCAAACTTTCAAAAAGCAGGCAACCTCTCTTGTTTGCTCTAAAAATCCCAAAAATGATTAACAATCTTTTACATCCTTACAAAAAAAACAAAAAGTCATTAAAAATTGGGAAATACATTTATTAAGCAATAAAACTAAATTTAGGAAATTTATCTTTGAACTTCCTGTGATCCGATTTTTTTTCTTATAAATAGCATGACAATTTAGTTTTCAGTATAATTTAACCAAGGATTGTAAACAATACTGAATTCTCAACTTTTTGCATATTAAAATTAACTAATTGAATACTAAGTTATTTTTTGCAAATTACTTCTCACTTTTAAAATATTTTCATGAAGGTCTGCCCAGTTACATTATGAAAATATTCAATTAAGATATATAAACAAATAATTGTAGCAGCAGTAATAGAGAATTTACCACAGCTGTTGATGAAATTATATCATGCACATACATAACAGAAATTGTGGATTTTCACATGATGAATTCATACATATCTTTCACTCTATATTAACACAATTCATTTCTTTTGTGTTGTAAAAAGGGAAACAAAACTGGATGAGGAACTTTATAAGTTGTTTCTTCCAACTTAAAAGAAACAAAGATTATTTTTATACTCCATAAAATTCTTTATTTGTAGAGTTGTATTTGAAGATTATTCCTTTGTTTTTTGCACAATCTTCCCTCTAAATATACAATTTAAAAAAAGAAACAAAACTGGCAAGTTAACTATCTGTCAAAAAGCAGTTATATAAATAAGATGCTGAATTCAAATTCAAACAACAGAAACACGGCAATTTAAAACAAAGTTTTACAGCAAAATTAACCGTATTAGTGCATTTTCTGGTATCTTTAGACATTAGAATTTTAAAACATAACTTAATAAGTGAAGATATCAGAGGTGGTGAAATTATGGTAGCAGAAAGGTTGGTTTTCCTGTAAAATTTCATATCATGTAACAATGCTAACTATTAATACTATCAATTAATATAAAAAAAATTATATTTTTTAATACATATCAAATTTAATATCTTTTTTGTTTATAGAGTTCAATGTTAGACTAGTGCAGTAATTATTATTAGTTATAATGTTCAATGCTTAATGAAGGCTGACTCTGGAGTTTTGCAATTTTTCAATAAGAGAAAAATTATTTTATGATGTTATAAACATACATTTATATGAGCTAACTTTCAAATTTAAATTTTACCATTATAATTCCCAAACTCTCAACGACAATAATTAAATCTAATAATCATATTGCACTTGTAATTTTATATTTAAAATTTATAGTTACACCAGTCAATCTCCCTGAACTCCAACGTAAAAAAGCTAAATGTTTTTTTTATATATATTTTTTTTTTTTATTGAAATAGGATGGTGATAACATTGATGGAATCTCTGGGATGATGCTCCCTTTGTAGTTTTTCTATGAACTTCCTAAAGAAAGAAGTACAGCAAAAAAGAAAAAAAATTGAAACAGATACTACACTTTGATCTTAGTATGAAGGCACAAATAAGTGGATTTTTCAGTGTATCCACACCACTACCAAATGTGAGACTAGGTCAGTTTAAAGTGGGTTAAACAGCAATACCCTGAAAAAATTGCTTGAGCCCCAATTTGGAGGATACTTCAGGTGTTGGGTGATGACACCAGCCCCCTCTCAAAGAATATTTATACATTAGTGAATGTACCAAAGTCGACTGGAATTTGAAAACTCTCCAATTCCTCATTTCAGGCCGCTTTCCATCACACCACACATAGATGAAAATGCTTGATCTGAATATGTTTTTAAATTAAATTCATTTTTATCTCCAATAAATTTCATCAATTTTTGTGCATTTATTACATTAAATGTAATTGTTTTGATAAATATCAATAGAGATTTGCCTAATGTCTAGTTCACATTCCTTCCCAGTCCTTTGAACAGGAGTAGAGGTTTATCTCGTCTTTTCAATTCTCTCACTCCTAGTAGGCTCTTGCATCTTTGTGGCATTATTATCTTGCATAGTTTACTTCAACTTCTCTGCCTAAATTCTATCCACTTATCTTTTTTTCTTTCATAAGAGTAGATAGATTCATCTTTTGTCCAGTTCACACTCCTCCCTAGTCTTTTGAACAGGAATAGAGGCTTATCCTTTGTATCCTATTTAGGATTGGGTTTCCAGTTCCTTCTCCTGTTTGTTTTTCTTTTATTTCCAGTAGCCTCTTGCATCTTAGTGGCATTGTTGCTTTGCTTGTGAATTTAAAAAAAAAAAAAAAAGAAACCTCTTGGCAATCATTTCTGCCAGTTTAAAATCATCTTGTCAAACAATTAAAAGAAATCTTGCAAATTATGAAAAAGATTTGTGTTCATAAACTTTTTAAGCAATACAAGTGTTGGAGATGCAAATTCTCTCTGAATTCACCATTATATTTTATCAGAGGCACTGGCTCTAGACAAAAGACAACGTTATCAAGAAGTATGATTGAAAATTTCATTTTCTGGAAGAGCATTCATTGCAAAAGTTTTGTCAATTGTAAAATTGCAACCATATCCATTACTGTTGCACTGCTAAGAAGAGCAAGGAGACAAAAACAATAAAAAAAAAAATCTCCCTCTCTGAACAAGACTTAAGAGGAGTGATGACATGTTGGTTGTAGTGCAGTAGATATCAGCTCAGAATAAGAAATCAGAGTCAGATTTGAATTCCAGTTGAATTTGTTGCATTCACTTATGCAAAAATACCCTTGGGAAAGGTATTAATCTGTCTCTTCTTCCTTCAGCTATGGGTTAAATAGCAAGACAGTTTGAGTTCTACAGCCTTGGTTAGCAACCAGTCTACCACAGAAAGTAATGGCAACCTACTGTGGGAAAATTTTATGCCCAATCAGTCATGTCTCTTTCGAGACATGATTACCCAAGTGTGTATCATATGGCAAATAACTGACTGACTGATGGTATCTAATCCATTTATTATTTAACAAGTTGACAATAACTGGTTATTTAATCAACTGTTTTAAAACTTAAATGTATTCTTTTTAAATAATATATACTATGTGGTCATGTGGCTAGAAAATTTGTTTTCTGATCATGAGGCTTGGGTTCGAATCTCACCATAGTTGATTTGTCAGGAAGGTGACTTCTTAATGTTATCGGTCTGGAGGAGGCAATTCCAGTGTGCGACACCTTTGGAAAGTGCCTGAAAACCATTCCACAAGTTGATCCAAGCCTTGTGAGTGGAATTGCATCGACAGATTCCTTTAAGGAATTGTCGATGATTGTGCTAGCTTGAAGTCATAAGTCATCATGACCGAGGGTTTTAACCTCCTGGCCTTGTTCACACTAGATAAAGCGCTCTTTCTTAGAAACTGTAACTAAGTTCCGCTCAGCTTAGTTGAGCTGAAGTTTGAGTTTTGTTGAACAGCATATCAATCTTTGTGGGTTATTTCATGCCAAAAAGGTGGGGTTTTAAGGTATTTTGTTAAATGTTTGGTTATAGTGAGAAGGTTGATTTAGTCAGATTTTTATGAAATTTTTTTTTGTTTTAGAAAACTGAAGATGTATTCTAGTTTTGTATTCAAAACGAATTGCTGGTAAATTTTTTTTTTTCAAAAATGTTATGGTAATTTTTTTCCTTTAAAAATGTATTGGCAACTTTTTTTCTTTCAAAAATGTATATTTTTCTAGAAAAGTATTTTTACTTTCATAGTGTTTTGACCCCAGTTTGGGGGTTAACTATTTGCCCATAGCTGGGACCCTAACAGATGCTACCACTCCAGGTCAGGGTGGATCTGAGAACAACAGCAATTAGTTCCATGCTCCTCACAACCTCCCAATCAGAGGCCTTGCTGCCGGATGCTGTTTACCGTCATACTCAAGACTAGTTTAGTTGGAGTATAAATTACAGATAAGCTCTGTAGGTATTAAATACAAATGTACCTGAGCAGGCGTCTGCAACAGGGATTAGCTAGTCATCCTAGTTGACAGGCATCCTGAATAAAAATGGCCATCTCAAAAGGCTTCTTTTTAATAATTTGACTAGGGATTAACATTTTAAAAAATAATTTTATAGTAACAAATTTAATAACAAAAATACACTTGAAACATCTACGTATTTCCTAGCCTATTTAATCAGGAATTTTTCAATATTAACGAAATGCTTTTAAAGCTAAATAGGAACACAGTCAATAGATATTCTTTAAGTCTGATCTATTTCTCCAGGTTAGAAAAGAAAACAGAATTCACAAGTTCATTTTAACTTCTTTTTATCAAGTGCCACGAAAGGTAATTCTCACTATACAAATACTGGAGACTTTCTATTTAAATATGAAAGTCTAAAGACCATTTGAATAAGCTCTTGTTCACTGAGAGTGGCTAGGAGGACAATAAGAGAGTTAAGGACTTTTTGAAATTTCATTAAAATTAAACAATGTTTAAGGTTAGATCAGTCAGTCATTGGCCAATAATGTCTCTTTCAAGACATGACTGACTGGGCAGAAGATATTTTTCCCCACAGGAGGTTGCCATTACTTTCCGCAGTAGACTGGTTGCTGTAGAACCCAGCCTGCTCTGTAATTAACCCACAGCTGGAAGGAGGGAGAGATTAATACCTTTTCCAAGGGTATTTGTAAGTGAATGAAACGTATGCTTATGGGGAAGCAATTCAGCATGGTAGAATGATTAACAAGTTTGTCTCACTTAAGCAATTACAATTAAGTAGTGAATTTGACCCTCATTGTGTATCCCATAGTTTCAGCCTTGTGTCACATGACTTTACACTGCTTCACTCCAAAAATGAACTCAAGGGATAATGAGGTACACTTAACTTCAGTTTTTAACATAAAGGAATTGTTTTTCACCCTTTGTTATGAATTTAGACAAAATCTTGCAAAATAAATGTCAAAGTATCTAAGCCGAGTTCAAATTCCAGTTGAATTCCTTGTATTCACTTACGCACAAATACCCTTGGGAAAGGTAGTAATCCGTCTCTTCCTTCCAGTTATGGGTTAAATAACAGGACAGATTGGGTTCTATAGCCTTGGCTGGCAACCAGTCTACCGCAGAAAACAATGGCAACCTACTGTGGGATAATCTTCTGCCCAGTCAGTCATGTCTCTTTCGAGACATGATCGCCCAAGCGTATTTCACATATAGCACTTAACTGACTGATCTAATCTAAGTTAATCTAAACTTATTTATAAATGGAACTGTCTGTGTCTGTTACCTATAGACTCTGAAACGGCTGAACCGATTTTCTTGAAAATTTGCAGTTGTACTATAAGCATCTGCAAGTGTTCTTAGCTATATATATATATATATATATATATATATATATAAAGGCAAGATGTTTGTGTGTTTGTATGTCCTTGATACAAATCCACAATTTTAATCCAATTCTCACCAAACTTCACACAAATATTCTTTAGGTTGAGTCTGAGCTCCAGGACCATGGATTAGTTTTAAAGCTTTCATTACACCTGAGCAACGCCGGGCTATACTGCTAGTATAAGACTAAAATAAAAAAGAAATCAACGTCTATGATTAATCCAACAAAACTGTTACTGACAAATTGGGTGTAACAACAAAGCAAAAAGTAACATTTACTACTATAATTCCCTTCTTTCATAATTTGAAGATGTCCTCAATAGTATTGGCTTCACAAACCATCAATATTACTTCCTCCTGACAAACACACCTCTTGACAATACACCATAATGTTCCTGATGGGGTTCAGATAGGGGAAACATAGAAGCCACACTGTAAACCTATAGGTTTTAAACTAATTTAGCTAACACCAGTTCTCAACTTGATATCTATGCAAATGATAATAATTTACTCCTGTCTTGATAGTAAGTCTTAACTGTTTGATAAGGTCAAATTAGCAGTTCTCAAAAACAACCATCTTGTTAACTGAAAGAAAGAATGGCTTCATTTCAATACTTTCAAAACTTTTCTATCAATCACTTGAAAGACCCCTTTCTACATCCCATGAAAATGGCTGATGCTAACCTCCAGTAAAGGGTCGCATTGCACCTTCTCAGGCTAACATTCAACAGTAAATTTTTGTTTTAGGTCCCGAAGGCTTTTATCCATTCAAATTTTTCCAAAATAGCCTTATTTCTGTACAAATGTATATGCTGAACTCAAATCAACAATTAGATATTGAAGAAACCTACCTTTTTTATGTTAACGACCAGAAAAAAAAAAAAAAAAAACAGACTTCTCGCACTTTTTGTCACCCATACAGGCTCATTGATAGGTAGGTTTCTTCAATATCTAATTGTTGATTTGAGTTCAGCATATACATTTGCACAGAAATAAGACTATTTTGGAAAAATTTGAATGGCTGAAAGCCTTCAGGACCTAAAATGAAAATTTACTGTTGAATGTTAGCCTGAGAAAATTTACCCATTCAACTGACATGAAATGGAAAAATTATATGGAATATTCATTTCAAGGTCTTCTGCAAAGCTGGGTCACTGTGTCATGCTAGATAATTTTTCTCTTCTGAATTATCTAATATATTTTTGAGTCTACCATCCATCCATTCATGTCTGTCTTGGATATTGCTACCACATATGGTCCAGTACTCATACTGTGTGTGTGTATATATAAATATATATATATATACTGTGTATATAAATATATATATATATATATATATATATATATAGAGAGAGAGAGAGAGAGAGAGAGACATTCTTAATAAAAACCGAAATAAGAATTTTCAATATTATTGATCCTGACCAAGCATTTCGGATTCAGTCACTTTCTCATCACCATAATGTACCTTCCCCGTGCCTTTCCTATGAATATTTTCAAGGTAATTGTTTGGATGAACTCTACTATCTCACCTAGATTTTATGAATTTAAGTACAGTACTAGATTGGTTACAAGGCTTCATCAATTTACAGTTGAATTAGCTAGATGTAAGTTCTATCCTGACAGTTTCTTTTCTTACACTGCTCACTTGTAGAACTTTTGTCTTCATGCTTTCCAGCCATCATTGATTTCATTATCCCTCGAGTTCATTTTTGGAGTGAAGCAGTGTAAAGTCATGTGACACAAGGCTGAAACTATGGGATACACAATGAGGGTCAAATTCACTACTCAATTGTAATTGCTTAAGTGAGACAAACTTGTTAATCATTCTACCATGCTGAAGTGCTTCCCCATAAGCATACGTTTCATTCACTTACAAATACCCTTGGAAAAGGTATTAATCTCTCCTCCTTCCAGCAAAAATTTAAATGCAACATAAATCTTAATCTACTACCCTCTTGATAACTATTCTGTTCACATTTCTTAATGTTTCTTCTTTCACACTCAGTAACCCCTTGTGTCTTAGTAGCTCTACTGCCTTACATGAAATGACTAAAATACCATGTATATGTTTAAGCTAAATTTATAGATAGTGCAACCATGAGTTTTTTTAAACCACCTACCAATTTGCCCTGGTGGCTTTTTTTTTCAGTTAGACTAAACTTCTATTCTAGTTGATTACTGGCTGGTTGTTCTATAACATTCTTACATGCACTAGTTTATTAATAACAAAGCACAAACAAATATACATGTAAATACAGATATACACACAAAATGAAACAATAAAAACTTAATTATAAACTTAACCTCCCACAAGACTTACGATACCATCAAACCAAATAAAATACCTAGTGAAGATATAAACAGTGCGTATATAAATATTCATTTAAGTACTAATATCAATTACTCATGTAAAAAACTAAATACAATTTTCCTAGTCCAAAAGATGAGAAAGCTCAAAAATTAAAAGTCTAGAGATCATAATTGACCACAAATCGCTACAATTGAAAGAAAAGAGGAAAGCTAAGGAGTGTAAAGTGACAAAAAGAGAATAAGGAAGAGACAAATGATCACTACACCCTACACGTACACAGATCTAGAGACAGCTGCATGTGTGCAAACAAACAATATAGAAAATTACACCCATAAGTGCATCAAGAAAAACTGAAAATATAAGTAGTTAACTGCTGATACTACCTGAAAAGGAGACAGACATGTCCACCTACAAAAGGAGACAGACATGTCCACCTACAAAAGGAGACAGACATGTCCACCTACAAAAGGAGACAGACATGTCCACCTACAAAAGGAGACAGACATGTCCACCTACAAAAGGAGACAGACATGTCCACCTACAAAAGCAGACATGTCCACCTACAAAAGGAGACAGACATGTCCACCTACAAAAGGAGACAGACATGTCCACCTACAAAAGGAGACAGACAGTCCACCTACAAAAGGAGAGACATGTCCACCTACAAAAGGAGACAGACATGTCCACCTACAAAAGGAGACAGACATGTCCACCTACAAAAGGAGACAGACATGTCCACCTACAAAAGGAGACAGACATGTCCACCTACAAAAGGACAGACATGTCCACCTACAGCAGACATGTCCACCTACAAAAGGAGACAGACATGTCCACCTACAAAACTCTGGATCATTATCAAATTATAAGGTAGGCTTTAATGGTGGTTGTTCATATAGCATAGCTAGTTATGTATTTCTGACCCCAATAGGCTGTGTTTCAGGTAAGGTAAAGAAGACAAAATTTTATGGTAATTTATAAAGGAATACCACTACAGTTGGAGGCAATGCTTAGTAGATATGTGGTCAGTTTTATGGCAGTAAAAAAAAAAAAAAAAAAAAAGAAAATTTAGATATTAGTTGGCAAAAGGCAAAGTAATCTTTTCTTTTTATAGATTATATACTTGAAGAAGTCTGAAGAATGGATCAGCTGAAATACAGGAATAACAATAGTTCTAACAACTCTTGGACTAATGATAGTGCCTTTCTAAAATTATAGAACATGTAATCCTTATTTATTCAACTGAATATCTTATCTCTCACCTTTGTTTATACAGTGTAACTGATATAAGAGAGTTGCCATGACTGGATAAAGGTTCTCTTATATCCAGGTTTGGTCTATTTTATATACATTACCACAGACTAATTTGGGACCAGAGACAATCTCTTATATCCGGTTTTTCTTATATCCGGGTTATACTGTACTCTCATTTTATGGAGATGCTGGTGACATACAGAAAGGAACTAGTGAATGAAATTCACACTCCAGCTGGGACAGTTTACATTTACTTTACACTAAACTTAATTTTTAAATATATTTTATGTTTTAACTTCACTCAATACAATGCAGTATGGTTGGATGCAGGAATCTCAAGGTGCCCAACACTGAGGTCCCATCTCAAGCCGGTCTGCCTACCATGTTCATACTCCTTAAACAGCACAGACTCTGCTGGCTAGGCGTTGTCCACCGCATGCCAGACAGTTGCATTCAAAAAGAATAGAGAGTTGACCTCTGGAAGAAGACCCACTGAGCAGCCACAATAGTGGTATCATGACATCATAATACACGATATGAAAGCTGTGGGCATCAACACGGAGTCATGGGAGAGCATAGCAGTCAACCGGTTGAAATGGAGAGGAACCCTAGCCCAACAACTTAAATCAAGAGAGGAGCAACTAACAAGTCACCATGGAGAAGTGGGTTCGCAGGAAGCAAAACGATAGAGGCCTACTAATACTACAATACTCAAAAGCCACTGAAAGTAAGATTACTGAATGAAATGTGGGATACGAACATCAGAGTAGGAAGTGACAATTATGACAATATAGAGAATAAATAATGACTGACCCTAATCTTGTAATATTTTAGAAAGTATCTCACAAAGCAATGGTTTTGGGGGAAAATGCTGAGCGAAACTTCCTTCTTCCCAATGTAATACAGGAGAAATGAGGGTGATTCAACCCTGTGGATGTGACAAGGTATGTTTTTATGAAGGCCTGAATGGGTGGCACTAAAAATCTTAGTCTGAGGCATGATTTTCTTCTCCATCAATTCCTGGGTGAATTTCTAGGCTGAAGTGTCACCATTGTTTGCATTTGGGCTAAACAGTAAGCAGACAATAAGAACATTGTTTCAGGCTTCAAAATTGTCTCATGTGACAATAACGTAGTGGAGTCAAGCATTGGTTGATAAATTTGGTGGTATAATAAATACAAGTTCAATCCCTAGGTTAGGTAATACAGACTCATACTCAGTAAAAACTGTAATAACTGAGCAGAACTAAAAAAAAAAAAAAAAAAAAATGAAGACATGTAAGTAACTAATGCAAAGAAAGGACATCTGTTAAGTAAGCCAAACCAGGAATTACTTCTTATTCTCAATATCATATAGTCTAGTCAATTCTATGTTACTTAGGTGTACCATCAAGTAACCTCCCTGGCCTGATATATGCCATGAAGGGGAATTATTGAGCATGGCACCTCAATGTCTACTCATTTTATTGTTCTTTATTATAATTATTTTCATCTGTCATTAAAACTGTACATTATTCATTTCTTATTTCTATTATCAACACAATCGTTCTCATTCCTGATTATTAATCATCAATGTTAGAATCATTGGTAATTATGATAAATTAATTTTTGCTTTCAATAATTGTTATTTATATTGAGAATCATTTTCTTTTTTTTCATATTCTCTAATTTAAATGAGAGCACACAACACTGACAGAATCGAAAATTTATTGAAATGTTAATTTTCTTCTTTTAAGACATTTTTCAAATAATACGATTTAGAATATTTTCTAGCTGACAAAGAGAATCCATTTCAAAATGGCCGCCATTCTTTAGAAAGCTTGTATTGGGTTTGTATAATTTGAAATCTCTGGTTTGGAAACCATGTATGGTTCTGCCATTCATAAGCCAATATTTGTTTGTTTTTTTTTTCTCCCAGAAGCCATTAAGAGCAAACCAATTTATTATTTTTCAGCATCCACAAGGTACTGCGAATCAGATCAGCAGACACTCCACACCCATTTAATTTCATTGATCCACTAGCAAGATGATTTGCTGTTGGTTAGGAGAAAATTCCTTTGCTAATCATCACTCCAAACTGAAATCAATTCAATCAATACATTTTTTTTTATGAATTATCTGCTAGTCTTCAACAGCAGTAGAAGCAATTGTAACAAAAGAGAAAACTTCAGTGAGTACAGTCAAACATGACAAGCAGCAACAGCACTCACGAGCAGGCTTAAGGGATCCAAGTTCACAACAGCCTAGTAGATTAAAGCCTTGGTTTGTAAATTTGGTAACATATTTGTGGGTTCAATCACTGAGCAAGACAGCGTGTACTTGGATACAGCGGAAACAAAGTGAGCAATAAGTTAACATGACTGAAAAAACCTAGAAATGGGGAATGGAACTTGATCAATTTGCATAATATTGCATTGTAGTTGGTTGACATTTTTATAATTTTGTGAATAAGCATTGCCATTAGTTTCAAGTAATAGCAATGTCAAAATAAAGAAAAAAAGAATTTTTTTGTTTGGCACTAACACCAAACATCACCCATAAAACAGACCTATATATCTACACAATATCTAGAATAGTCTTTCATCTTTCTTGGCAAGCTATTGTTTACCAATGTAAATCATCCTGTTCCAAAAAACTCCACAAATTTTACATGGTTAAAATCAACCAAGGAAACCAGCCACTCCAAACAATTGTCTTTGAAACTCATTTCATACAGAAACAAATCTCTTCAAGAAATTAATGTTGCCAAATTATTTTTTTATATTGATTGAATAAGCACACAAATTAAATATCAAAACAGAATTTTTATTCCCTAAAATTTTAAACAGCAGTTGTTGTGGGCTACTTAATTTGATTCCCCTAGGCAAGTAAAAAAAAAAGACATACCATGTGATAGAGAATATTCTTATACACCTTAAAGCTTCAAATAATTCAAGATAATTTAATATTTATATTACTTAAAGCATATTCTTAAATTTTCCCTATTTCGTACTAAATGCTTCGAAAATTTCAAAACAGAATTTAAAGCATATTCTTACCTTTTTCGCATATTATGTTCCTTAGTTTGCTTTTTGGTTTGTATTGCAAGATTCAATTTACATTTAATTTACAACACAAAACTGAATGCTCTTCTACAAATTTCGAAAATTTAATTTTTTTCTTCGTTTTTATATTCGCAATCTGGAGAGTTTAATCGATAGTAAAAAAAATAAAAAGTTGAAAATAAAAAATGAAAAGATTTCTTGGAGAGATGCGTTTCTGTAGAAACTTTGTCAATCGTTGGTCAATGTAATTGTTCAGCATAAAAATCATTATTCTGAAGACGTTTGGCTTCTTGAACCATAACTCAATGTATGCTTCCGAAAAATGAGAAAGCTATCAACTTCAGATTTTAGAACGTGCCATGTACTCAACGGCTTCACCATTTATCAAAAATCCCTACTCTGCGTTATTGCAGTCTTTGCCATTAACCACCAGACATTTTGCTGTTTCTGTCTGACTGAGGATAACATTTGTTTGCATATATTGTTGTCGATTTTATTTGATTTTTCCTTAGCGAGATCGTTAAACTAAATTTTAGTTACTAAAAGAAGTTTCATGATTGGATTCGCGTTTTGTTTGTGACTATTATAGTATTTTTTTTACACTCGACCAGACATTGCGTATTTGACACTTCGTTGTTGCTAGATGTAAAAAAAAATTTTGACTTAAGGGAAAAAAAAGTGATCATAACCTGCCTCTGATTTGTCGGTAACTTTCAATAATAAATTTCTTTACTTTCTGACCCGGCATTTCCAAGTCTCACCGCATTAGGCAAGAGACTCAAACGTTTTGCATTTTTATCGTCTCCTCAAATTTAATTTATAAGAAATTTTTCTTTAACCACCCACATTTTTTTTTTTAAATGAAAAATGTCGAGAGAAAAAAAGTGATGAGAAAGGCTGTTTTGAGCAAACTGGAGAAATTAAAATTGGGAATTTCCTGATGACAATTTTTGGAATTTTCAGTGTTAGAGGGTTAACTTAAAAGTTTTATTGCATTTTTTTACAATTCGGAGCAGATTTTCGGAAAATAAGTAGTAATTTAAAACGAAAAAATTGATGATTCATAATATTATTGTTCAAAGAGTCCATTTATCAAAAAAACATTTTAAATTAAAATTTAGTTTTTTAGAAATTTCATGAAATTAAAGAATTACATAAAAAAATTAAGTATAATTTTACCAAAGCATTTCTAATATATAAGAAAATTATTCCTTTGTGAATAAGTTTGGAAAGTTACATTAAAATCCGACAATTATTTGATTTTTGCAAGAATTTCCGAATCAGTGTGGTTTTCACATAAAAAAGAAAACGCAAGAATACTGAACGAAAATATTTTTACATCAACTGCTGACGATGAAAAAAAAATTCAACTAAAATTTTGAACATACTAGAAAAGATGAAAAAAATTAATGAAATAAACAAATATCTTTTTTTTTCTTTTAAGAAACATTTTGATAAAACTTTCATTTAAGATCGGGGCCATTTTTTTGTTCATTGTTCTCTGTTGTTTTTTTTTCAGCGAAAAAAAGTGGAGGTACCAACCATTTTTTCATGAACAAATAAAAGTTAAACCCTTCAGAATACAATAAGAATTATAGCAATAAAGCATTGAGTTATCTAACTCCATACTTTGTGTTGATTCCATATTGCTGGCTAAAAAAAGAGGTTTTTGTTTCAATCTTTACGATGCATTCTTTCGAAAACTTCGCCTGAATGACATTCGATATTTTCAATTTTTGTGACAAAATTAACTAAAAACAGTCTATTTTACAAATTAAAAATACTTACTTTTTGTTACTGTCTAACTCAAGAGAATAAAAAAAAATTGAATAAATCAAGACTCAGGACTACATTTTCATGGAACTAAATCTTTAATTCGACAGAAAAAATAAAAATGAGCTAGACTAGCTCATTTTTATTTTTAATCACAGACATCATTCAAAACAAATTGAAATATACCTACCCGCTGATGGTATTCCTAATTCCGAGGGAAGTGCTAAAAAATTTCTTCCACCCATTGTGCCTAGTTTTATAAGCCAATTTTTTAAATCCCCCTCCCCGACTCCCTCAATGCAAGTAGTGACGTCATGAAATAATCGCGCGGGAAAAAAACTTTTCCAAGTGCAGATAACTCTTATTTACCCAAATAATGTTTATTGTACGAATATTTATTTTATATTGTATATAAATACATTTTTATGGGTTATTGTCCCCACTTTTTTAGGTGCCCCTTGTAAGTTTGTGGCATTGTGGTGTATGAAGGATTGGGAGTTGATGGATGGATACTTGTGGCGATTGTGCAAATTGTAATGAGTGAATGGGTTGTTACAGTGTTTAGCTAGGTATAGGATAGTTCAGTGAGTACCAACCGCTTCCCCTTCCCTTTTCGGCTTGTGCTACAATTTTGTAATTTTTACCGAATAAATAGTGGGGAAGGTTAAACTTATGCTTAAACTTAGCTAGCCATAATCTCTGACTAAAACAAACCACGATATTCCTTACACTAAAACAACAACATTCTTGCTACAGCCACCATAATACCTCAGAGACTCTAATGATAAAGCGTATGGTGTTTCTGTTACTGCTAGCCATGGCTCGAATGGTGATTTGGACGACGCGAATGGAGGAAGTCTTGCGAGGTCTGCGTCTTTCACATCAGGATCTGATCCGATATTTTGAGCATCAGCTCAAAATAAGGATTAGAACTGATTGGAAACATTTGACTTCGACAGACTTCAGCAAAAGATGGGTAAATGTGGCAAGCCTAGTTCGTGTGATTTTCTCTTTTAGATCTGCTGGTTGCATCGGGTTGAATTCCTGTGGAACCCTCCCCTGGTTAAGGTAGCTTTCTTTTGTGTATTTAGTTAATGTGAATAAATGTGTGCCTAGCCTGTATCCGGCTTTCTTTTTTTGTTATGATCCAAGTCGAGATTAACAACCTCCCCAGTTTGTTTTGGTCTCCTTTTATCTCAGCTGGTTCAGCCTTTTATTGTCCAATTCCATTAATTTTTTACCCCGCTTAACGAGTGTGCTTCTTGATTTTGCCGTTTGGCAGAATACAGCAACCACTCTTTTTTCTGGGATGGACGGGTCTTACTAACATTGTTTATTGTTTTAGTTTTAAAAATTTGTTGTATTTTCAGTTTGTTTTTTGGGTTCACCTCCCTCCCATCATTTCATTCTTCATTAAATTTTTTAAATTATGTATTATATTGTATATAAACACATTTTTATTGTCATGGGTTTTTCCCCCATTTTTAGGTGCCCCTCGTAAATATGTGGTATTATGGTGTATGAAGGCTTGGGAGATGATGGACGGGTTCTTTTGGTGGTTGAGCAAATTGTAATGAGTGAATGGGTCATGATAGTGTTTAGCTAGGTACAGGATAGTTAAGCGAGAACCAACCTTTACCCCTCCCCGTGTTGGGCCTTGTGCCAAAATTTGTATCTTAATGCAAATAAATATTGAGACTCTTATGATGTCTTGACTAGACCTCATATGTACAATTTAACTGGGGGATAAAGCAACAGCTTTTGAAAATTTATAACCATATTGAATATTTACAATGAAAACAAAATTTATTTAAAAGAAAAAAAATAGTGTTAGAAATAAACTCCTCCCCACTACCATCATGCAGGACTTTAATAGTTCAAATAACCATTTGACCACACACTCACTCAAACACACACATATCCAAACACGACAACAAATAGGAAAAAACCCACTCAAAAAAATGAAAAGCATCCTGCATTCACCAGAGAACTGACATATCTGGTCAATTCATGGGGGAGGGGAAATTAAACTAAAGAAAGTGAGGATAAAAATAAAAGGGGGCAATGAGCATATATTCCCCAGCTAAGTCTAATAATAATAATATCTCTAAATAATTTTACTTGTCCTTCCCTCTGTTAGTTCCTTAGTTAATTTTTACAACCATAAAGCCCTGCCAATATCTCAAATATTGTTCTGTTCTGTTTTGATCGCAAGGAAAAACATCAGAAAAACTGTTTAGTTTCAGTGAGAAAAAGAAAAAGAGGAGGAAGCAGTCATACTCGAACGTGCTTAACATCTGCTTCAGTGGAATAAAAAAAACTTATATATATTGTAATATTATCTTACAATCTTCTTTTATATATGCCATGTCCTCCTAGGATAGAGGCAATCATGGCTCTTCACAATTTTGCTGTCCTTTGTAGCTCTTAATAAATTTTGACATTTTTTTTATTTCTCTTAAAACCTATTGTCATTCATTTACTCACTCTCGTTAAGTATGTTATGCATTGTTTTCCTCTGTCCCTCTGACATTTCATCTGTCCTGTGTGTATCATATTTTCCAAGCCCTCTTTTCTCATTATGTGCCCCCAAAATTTAAACTGTCTCTTCTTGATGCTAAGTATGAGTTTCCTTGTAGTTTCCATTTTCTGTAAAAATTAATTGTTGCTCACCTGTGTTGTCCTTAATACCATCAGCATCCTTTTGTAGAACCACCTTTATTTTGCTTCAAGTTTCTTCTTTGTCGTTTAGAAGATTGTACAGCAGTCAATGCCATATAGGAGGAAAAAAAAGTCTGCTAAAGAGTGGATGTAATTTATGCAAAACACTGAGTATGTTTTTTAAAGTCACATATATTAAAAATAACGCTTTCAAAGAATACTATCAGACCTTTTTCTGTTTCTGACCCAAATGCTATTTATGTCCCCATATATATTATTTTTATACTGCTACATGATCCTAGCAGCACAATTTCTCTAATTACATCAAAATGAGGTTGATTATGTTTTCTTCGATGGTGATCTGTGTTCAAACTCAAATGTTGGCAACAACATTTTATTCATATATCCTGCAGCTTCTTCTCTCGCACTTCCCGCCTGTGGAACTCGCTCCCATATTCTTGCTTTCCTGACGGCTACAACCTCCAGAAATTTAAATGCAAAGTCAATACTCATCTACTAACCACTGGACTCTAGCTCTCTCCCCACCCCTGTATAACCTTCCCTTTCTCTCCACCTATGTATCTGTCATCGCACCTGCTTTCTATTGTTCCTTTCTAACTAGTTTGTACTCCTCACTCTTTTCTAATTAATCTTTTTACATTTATGTAACCCCCTGCACATCAGTGGCATTTCCGCCTTGCTCGGGGTGAATGATTAAAAAAAAAAAAAAAAAATATGTATAGCGAAGAAAACGGTAACTTACCTCGTCAAACCAAGCAACAGCACGTTGCGTTAATACTATACTATTATATACTCATATATATTATTTTTACGTCAGGTGATCCCAGTAGTACGATTTTTCTAATTATATCAAAATGAGGTCAACTATGTTTTGTTCTCTGGCAATCCATGTTCAAATTCAAATGACGGCAGTGACACTTTACACTTACATGACACAAGGGTTGAGATGAAGGAACATTTAATTTTATTTGTTAGTATTCATGCTTTATCTCTTGATATGCACTTACAAAGATTGCTTGATTTTAAATAGGTGCCACCAAAATGGATAATTTTTTCTGTCATGAAAAAAAATCACATCACCCCATATTAAAACTGCTAGGAAGGTTGGATCTCTGTGTCAGGCAAGAAAATTTTTCTCATCATAATTCATTTTGCATATTCATAAATCTACCATTTGTCTGTGCATTGAATATTGTTGCCATATCTAGTCAGATAATCTTGCTATTCATTTTGAGGTTTGTGAACAAAATCTAGAGAAGGATCTGCAATGTAATCGGTCCTGACTTGGCATCTCGACTTCAGTTACTTTCTCACTGACATGATGGGGCTGCCCTCTGATTTTCTTCAAATATTTTCATGACAATTGCACTGATGAACTTTTTAAGCATGCTACTAGATTAGAATCTAGGCTTCATCCATTTATCATCGAAATAGTTAAATGTAACTGCCATTTCTATTCCAGTCGTTTCTTTTCTTGCAATTCCCACCTGTGGAACTTCCTTCCATTCACTTGCTTTCCTGATAGCTACAGACTCTAAAAGTTTAAATGCAACATCAATTGCTATCTTCTATCTTCTTGAATCCCGTTCATCTTTTATCCTTTCTTGAATGCTCAGTGAGTCAGAGTCTTTTCTGTTGCTGTAACCCCTTTTGTACTAGTGGCTGTCCCACCTTGCTTGGGGGTGAAATGATCATGAAAATAGTTGCCAAAAATTAGGGAATTATCCAATTCAAACCATACTTCTTAATGATTACTTTTTTTTTAGCTTATATACACAACTGCCAAAACACCCACCAAAGGGGAGGGGTCAGGCAAGAGTCAACGCAATCAGACATGAGGAGGAGGGAAGAAACACACACAGACAGATTATATATACATGCACACATCTTCATACCCCCATACATACACATGCATATATATATATATATATATATATATATATATATATATATATATGTTTGTACAGGCCAAGATATACTTTTTTGCATGCTTATATCCTGACATTACCTCTCATTAAATAAATTCTCCCTTTTTGTACATGTTACTGTTACCAGTTTTCCCTCCTGGCACAACCTGTAAACGTTATCCTCAATGCTGTTAGGCCTGACTTTCTTCATTATACCCTATTTCACATAATGGTGTCTGTTGTTTTTATCTTTTAATTCTCACAGTGAATCTTGTACAATTCCCATGTTTTCTAACTTGAATCATGATTTATGGTTGTAGCATCCCTTTTCGAAATTGCCTTCATTGCAACCTGCATAAACCTTTTTTTTTTCATAGGAACATGGCAAAAGTAAGCTGTAGTCATACCAGAAATTTAGAAAATATTATAAAAAAAACAAGACTGAAATTTTTTTGGGTTACATGCAAAATGATAGTGTCAATCGTGATTTGTGTAACTGTGGGGACAAAAATAAATGTCTGCTGAATAGAGCTTGTAAAATAGAAGCAGAAGTGAAAGATTCTAATGGACAAAAGCAGGTTTCATGGAGTACTCTTCTTCATGTTATGTCAAACTTAGCATAAAAATAAAAAAATGAGAAAATATAGACTATTTACTTATATATATAGATTATGTCAAACTTAGCATAAAAATAATGAAAAATGTGAAAATATGCACTCATTTGCTGAGTTTGTCTATGAAACTACTCTGGAGTTGAGGAGCTCAATATGACATTTATCAGCTAAGTGATAAATTACATTCATATTGATCCTATATAAACATAGACATAGGTATGGATGCATTGATGTATATACAGGGAAGAAGAAAAATATTTTTCCAGACTTCAGGTGTGGGTTCCTCACACCAAAACAAGGTCCATCTAAACATATATCTGCAAGTCTTTTGTTTCTGAGTTAAGTTTGAAGAAAGTTTATGGTAGATAGCACTGTGTTGTCATGTAGACTAGATTACATTTGTCACTTGTGTATGTTTGTGGATAGTCTTTCTTCAATGTTTAACATGTGTAGTAGTGAGTTAACTGAAAAGTGTTCTGTTTAACAATGGCAGTATATTCATATGGTACACTGGCAGATATGATTTTTACATATGGCAATACAAATGATAATGGATAAGAGGTTGCATGGCTACAACATATGTGCCTTTATTTCTGAGATGAGGTATTGTAATTATTTACATTATTTGGACTGTTGTCTTTATCTTTGTTGTTATATTCATGACATTTAAGCCATTGTACACTCCAATCTTCTTTAGATGATTGGAATTTTGTTCACCACGGAAAGTTGTTCTAGTTACACAAGCCATGCCTCTTCCAGATATCTTGTTATCAGTTATCTCCCTTTAACTCAATTCTCTAAGTTTTTTGTTAAGATCTTCTGTAGCCAGGTATTGAACTCACAACTCTTTGGATCAAGTCACTGGATTCAACCAACACTTTTATCCACTGGGCTATGTGTCTGAATTATACTGCATTTTCAGATCAAAGGCAGTAGAGTTATCCAACATGACATTTGACCTTGTTTTGGTGTCAGAAACCCACACTATAAAAGTATTTCTACTACATCTTGTATATGCACATACACATGCACTTACTGATTTCAACCTAGAATTTTATCAAATTTTTTTCCAATTTGCATCTAAATAGTCAAATTTATAAAGAACTGTCTAAAGTTCATCAGATCATTGCAAGTAGTCAATATCACAAATGTTCATTTTATCAGAGAAAACTTTTGATTAATTTCATCTTGGCATTCTTTTTAGAAACATTGTAATTTTAATTTGTTTTAAGTACATACATAGAATACTAGCAATATGTGTGTAATGATTTTCTTTTTAACAATATGTAAATTAAGAAATAATAATTAGTCAATTTGGGGTAAGGATATTAAATTGGAAAAAAAATATTCTAAAATACTTTCCCCTACAGTGTCATGTTATGTGACCTCTAATGGATAATTTTTTTTTTTTGATTTCTCTATTGTAAGTGATTGCATTAAAATTCCTGATAATGATTAAAAGTATTTGAAGAAAATCATGATGAACTTTGGACACTTTCTTCATAAATCTAATCTTTCATGTGTGACTGCTTGCATACATATCCAATTGGAAAAATGTACTAAAAATTAGACAAATCTTGTCAGGAGAATTCAGTAAAACAACACAATATACTCCCACACCAGTAAGAAACCTGTCATGGCGGACAGAAATATAATCTTGCTGCTGACATTGAACGGGATCTATACTCTGTGGTGAATTGGGGCAAGAAGTGGATTCTCAACTTCAATGCATCTAAGACCAACCTGTTGTCTGTCAACCATCACAGGCAACCTCTCCTGCCTCCCATAAGCATGGACCAAGCGATTCTCCCTGAGAGCAACACACTACGCCTCCTCAGCCTTACCCTCGCCTCAGACCTCAAATGGAACCACTATATTGATTCCATAGGTAAATCTACTGCTAAGAAGGTTGGGTCACTATGCCGATCCAGGATGTTTTTTCTGCCTGAATCCATCCTGCATATATACAAGTCAACCATCCGTCCGTGCATAGAGTACTGCTGCCATTTATGGTCAGGCACCCCTGCCGTTCTCCTCAGTGTTCTCGACAGGCTCCAAAGGAGAGTCTGTAATGTGATAGGTACTGATCTGGCGGCCCGACTGCAGCCACTTCCCCACCATCAAAATGTGGCCTCCCTTTGTCTGTTCTATAAATACTTTCATGGCTTCTGCTCGGACGAACTTAAGTCACTGGTGCCTCCTCAACAGGTGTTTACTCGTGCAACCAGACTGGCAACTGGGTCCCACCCATTCACAGTCAGGTTAGTCAAATGCAGATGACAATTCTACTCCTGCAGCTTCTTCTCTCGCACTTCCCGCATGTGGAACTCGCTCCCATACTCTTGCTTTCCTGATGGCTACAACCTCCAGAAATTTAAATGCAATGTCAATACTCATCTATTAGCCACTGGACTCTAGCTCTCCCCCCTATATCCTTCCCTTTCTCTCCACCTATGTATCTGTCATCACACCTGCATTCTCAGCTTTCTATTGCTCCTTTCTAACTAGTTTGTACTCCTCACTCTTTTCTAATTAATCTTTTTACAGTTATGTAGCCCCCAGCTCATCAGTGGCATTTCTGCCTTGCTCGTGGTAAAATGATTAAAAAAAAAAAGTTTCAATTCTTACTGCTAAAATATATATTATATATGCATGCATATACATACACACATATACATACATACTGTAATAAAGATTGTTCTTTGCAAAACAAATGTAAATGGTTGACAGTTTTTGGAGGATAACAATTTTAAAGTAAACTGAAGTTCTCCAGATCAAGTAATAAAACAACAATAGCAACAAATAAAATTTTATATTTAACTTATATTTATTCACTCGGAGTTTTGAAGATATGGTCTCCACTTGTCGAGGGCCGAATAGTACAAAATATTTTTACTGTTGAAAAAAAAAAATAAACATTTAAAAAAAATAACAAATCGCTGCCAAATAGTAACCATATCTATTAAATTCTGAGTTGAGAAAAAATAAGTTGATGATTTTATTTTATTTGTGACCCCCCCCCCCAAAAAAAAATAAATCATCATGCTGCAAAATATACCAACACATTAAGCAAAAGGTTAAACCAAGATCAATAAAACAAAAGGACCCATCCCAACTAAACAAATACCAATTCATGCATACACTAAAAATAAATAAGTTAAACAACTACACAATAAAAAATGAAAATAAAGAAAAATCAACTGACCATAAACAAGAAGAAAAAGAATAACTAACCACAAACTAGTGTACTAATCACAAACTAGTGTACTTCCACAATATCACATAACATCTACATAAACAAGAAAGTTCCAAATTTTCAAAACAATAGAAAAATCTGAATTCCGTATGTTGATAAAGCATTGCATTCTCATGGGGTAAAAATACGTTTCAAGCAAAGCAATGGCTTAATAAGTGTTATTTAGAGTCTGCACCATTGGAAACAATGCTTAAGAGGTGGTGTGCTGACTTTAAACATGGTTGTACAGACAAGTGATGCTGAACACTCAGGTTGCTCTAAATCGGCAATTGTCCTGGAATACACCAAAAAAATCCACAAACTTGTTTTGGCCAACCATAAATTGAAGTTGCCTGAGATAGCAGAGGAGTTAAACATATCAGAAGGCAGTGTATTCACCATTTTGCATGAACATTTGTCAATGAGAAAACTGTCTTCAAAGTGGATGTCACGTTTACTCACAGTCAATCAAAAACAACGTGTTGATGATTCAAAGCGTTGTTTGTAACTGTTTTAATGCAACATGAAGTTTTTGCCTAAATATGTGACAATGGATAAAACATGGATCTACCACTTCACTCTGGAGTCAAATCAGCAGTCAGCTGAGTGGACAGCAGCAGGTGAAAGCAGTTTAAAGCTTCTGAAACCACACCCTTTATCCAGCATTGTTTCCAGTGATGGAAGCATTCCTGGAATTCCTTTTTAGGAATAGTGAGTAGCTGCCTTGTCACATTCTCTTGGATTTCTCTGACATCTTGAAATCTTGTTCTTTTCAAGTGGAATTTGATTTTTGGAAAGAGAAAAATGTTTCAAGGCATGAGATTTGGGAAATATGGTGGTTGTTAGACCTGAGAAATGTTATGTTTGGCTAAAAACAACTACACATGCCATGGTCACTGATGGAAATTTTGTGGCACTGTGAGATGACCACACTCGACACACATTTCTTCCAAGCAAAAGTTTCAATATATAGAAATATATTTGATAACACAATATTCCATATACTTGAATTAATTATTATTTTATGAGTTGATATAAACTTTTGATGATTCAAGTCGATGCTTTCAAAATAAAATCAATATTAGCCAACCAATATTTGCAAAATGTGCAGGATATATTTACATGAACAAGATATGAGTTTCAGTTTATATCTATCCTTGTTAAAAATATTGATAGATTATTTAGGGGATGTTGAATTTTATTATACATAAATCAATCCAAAAGTTTCAATATATAGAAATATATTTGACAACACAATATTCCATATACTTGAATTAATTATTATTTTATGAGTTGATATAAACTTCTTGATATTCTATAACCTTTAAGTTATTTATGCACTGATTTTGTTAACCTTCTACTGTCTTGATTTTAATGTTGCTTACTTCCCAGCGGTGCTCTTTGTTTGAATATTGTTTCCCATTCTCATTTACATCTCTTAATAATAAACCACAAATTTTTTACTGGATTAATATCCAGTGGTCATTCCAATAGTTTTGTGTCTCTCAAACCTTTTGGGTAAGATAGGCAATAGCTTTGCAGAATTTGGAGGCACATTGTCTTGCAGAAATGTAATCTGGTGTTCTTGTATTTAGCCAATGCTCTTAATATTCGGCATTTTTTGTTTACAACAGTAAAATCAACTTTTTCAAATATTTTCTTGCTGGTTAATTCAATTTTCTTGCCTGTTGCCATTTTAAGTAAAAACTTATTTTGAAAACTTATTTTGGAGATGTCAGGTTTTATTATACATCATTCAATCCAAATGTTTCAATATATAGAAACATATTTGATAACACAATATCCCATGTACTTGAATCATTATTTTATGTGTTAATATAGGTTTCTTGACATAATATAACCTTTCAAAGTTCTTTATGCATTGATTTTGTTAACCTTCTACTGTCTTTATTCTTACATTACTTATTCCTGTGGTTTTCTCAGTCATATTACTTGACTATTTTAATGAAGAACCCAATCACTCGACCATCTGGTTCATCCAATATAGCTCTACATTCATCACTAAAAATGACCATTACTTAAAGTTGGTAGTTTAGTTGCTTTTATGTTTTTAACCAATGTTTTGAATATTCTCTTTCTTTATAGATATAACATCCATCAGCTCAATCTTTATGTATTACAAATAAAAAAGAATAACATCAATAAGTATAATTAATGCTAAAATCTTTTAGATGAGGAATTATTATACTTTGTTATTCAGGCCAGCATGCACTTCTTTTGGGAAAGGTACAGGCTCCACCAGATTAAAAACTCAAGACATGCCACCACATGATGAGCACAGCAAAAATCCGTTTGCAGAGACCAGGCTCTGGCACATGACTGTGAGATGGAGGAGAATGTGTTAGGGCGCCGCTCCTATTTGACTACAAATGGACTGTTCCCATTGCTATATATAGCAATGGTGGATTCTCTACAGAAGAGTCGTAGGGAGTCGTAGAGAGTCACTTGAGAGTCTCTAATGAGTTACTGAAGAGTCAGTGTGAGTCAGTGAAGAGTTAGTCACACTTCCGGTGGCATACCGGAAGTAATCACGTATACACACGTCTTACGACCGATTGGACTCTTGTATCTTTCTATTGTAAATATTACTAATCACTTCTGTACATACTAACCATCTTTCCGCGGAATACAACTTATATTCTGATTCTGTTGTCGAGTTATTCATTTATACTTGGCGACATAACAGAATGGTAGACAGTTCAGCACATTGGTGTCCCAACAACCCATTTCAGGGTGTAAGGGTAAAAGAAGAAGAATGTCCATCTTGGTTGTTATCCTCATAATGCTTCAGCTATTGTACCTTCTTCAGGTGTCTTTTATTGTTGCAACCATTATTCAATACATGAGGGTTCTCATACTGCTTTTCATATTTATGGACTGTTTCACATCATTTGATACTCATCAGTTTTATTTTTTTGGATCACTTGTCTGTTTCTTCCACTGAAACGGTAACATTTTAGCACTACCAAATACAGTGACTGAACATACAATTAAAAGTTAACCATATATGTTTTAAACACTGCCTTAATCCATTAGGTAATTTATATCATAGATAATTCAGCAGTATCATTTTAGATACTACTAAAACCAATAGTAAACTTAGTCTGAGAACCTAGTCTGTGGACAGACAGTCGAACATATAAGTGCCTTTAATCAAGTGGCATGTGAACCTGACATAATACACCTGTGGTATCCTATGCAAATGAGCTGAGTTGTATTTAAGTGCTAAGCCACTGTTTGGACTCCACTACGTAACATGTAACAGTGTACCACGTATTGAGAACTGAAACTGTGAGATATACCAGACATAACAAATGGTGTCACCAATGGGATGCTTGGGTCCCAAGGATGATCCTGAATAAGTTGAGATTTGGATAAAAGCCTTTGCGTCTACAGCAAAATAATCTCAATGACTCAAGAATGGGAAGTGGACAGAACCAAATAATGAATTTGTTTATGGCTTTTGTGAGGTGCAAAGCATTAAAAAAATAGTCACAATGGTGTACTCACAGGAATTAGAACCAATATCTTTTGAGGAAATTGTCAGCATAATAAAAATAAACATCAGGATAAAAAGAAAACTGGAAGGACAAAATTTCTAGAAGCCAGGATGCGGCTGGAGGAATCTGTTATTCAGCACATACACAGACTCAAGGAACAGGCAAAGCATTGTGAATTTGAGAAACTAGGGATTCAAGGCATGTTAATTGAAGACAAACTGATTCTATTATGAACAAATGAAGGACTTAATGAATTTCAGCATAAACAAAAATACTGGAATGCATGCAAGGTAGCCATATGAATTTAGAATTAAGTGGAAACTATTTACTACAAATCAGAGATTTGAACCAGTCAAGAACAGACTTGGAGTCATACAGGTTAAACATACCAAAGCCAAAGTGAAGTGCAGTTATTGCAGAACAGTGTGTGAAAAGAATAAATTCAAGTATCTGGTGCTGGGGAAACGGTGTTTTAAATGCAGAAAAATTAATCATTTTAAGACCGTTTGCAAAAGTGAAAAACATATAGGAGAAATGAGTTATAACCCCCAACCCCAATGAATAGCAGGAAACAAGTGTATTTGTGGTAAGTACGCAAAAGAATGGTAGAGAGAACATGAAAATAAATGGCTGTATGTTTAGCATGCAAGTTGACACGGGTAGTGAGAGAACACTAATTCCAATACATTTTTAAATCAAGCTAGGTTGACCCAAGTTAAAAGAAAGTGGTTTAAAGTTAAAACAATTTGATGGTACAAGAATAAAGACATTGGGTACCTTCCATGGCACATTTGAAATGGATACTCAGTTCAAGGTTATTTAAATCGTGGTAGTAGTGTGCAAGAAGGACCATAGACAATTAGGTATTGATATAGTAAAATTAATCAGTCAATTAAGTGCCATATGTGAAACACGGTTGGGCGATCATGTCTCAAAAGAGACATGACTGACTAGTCAGAGGATTATCTCGCAGTAGGTTGCCATTGCTTTCTGTGGTAGACTGGTTGCCAGCCAAGGCTATAGAACCCAATCTGGCCTGTTATTTAACCCATAACTGGAAGGAAGAGATGGATTAATATCTTTCCCAAGGTTATTTGCGCATAAGTGAATGCAATGAATTCAACTGGAATTCAAACTCAGCTTCCCGATTTCTCATTCCGAGCCAATATCCACTGCACCACAATGCACTAAAAGTAGATACAGCCAAATTAATAAACTCCATAGAAGTCCAATAGAGGGAGATAGGATTTCTAAAAGGATACAAAGTGAGTATTTGATTAAAAGAAAATTACCACCTCAAATACATTCAAACCAGAAAAGTACCAGTACATACACTACCTTTATTAGTAGCCATATTAAACTGCATGATCAAGCAAGGAATTCTTGAAAAAGTTATACATAGTAGAAGTAACTAGACTTCACCTCTTGTCACAATAAAAGAGGCCAATGGAGATTTTTGGATATGTGGTGGCTATAAATTGAAGTAAAGCATCAGATATGACTTGTTTCCATTACTAAACATAGAAACCGAGCCATGAACTGGCAAACATAGGATATTTTACAAAAATTGACTTGAGATCTGGCAACAACCAAACATTTAAAGAAGTCGCCACAATCACCATCCCTGTAGACTCGCTTACAATTTGGAATTAAAAATTCTAGCCATACATTCCAAAGACTAATCGAAGGAATATTGTTAGGCAAGGTAACTAACATGATTATTTAGCAAGATGATATACGGGTAGGAGTGAAGACCAAACAAGAGTTAAAACAAAAAGTGGATCAAATATTATGGTGACTGTAAAAGGTATATTAACCATTAATAGAGAACTTTGGTTGTAAGAACCTAGCATATTTGAGCTATTAAATATCATAGACCATTATAGCACCTGACAAAAGGCTAACAAAAAAGATTACAGAGGTAGTGACTCCAACCAATAAAAAGGAATTGAAATCCTTTTTAGGGTTGATAAATTTCTACAGTAGATACATTCTGAAATATAGTGAACTAACTGAACCATTTTCAAACTTGCAGAAAAAGAACACAGAGTTTGAATAGACACAAAGACAAAATAACGCTTTTATGATACTGAAAGCAATTATAAAAAAGAAACCTATAACAAGGGTCTTTAATCCTAAGAAAGAGATAACATTAACCATGGACATGAGTGAGAAAACGATTGCTGCCATTCTATTGCAGGAAGATCAGCCGGTAATGTACTTATCTAGAAGATTGACAACAGCAGAGATAAATTACTCAAACACAGTGAATGAAGCCCTAGCAATTGTTTGGAGTATGGAGAGGGCACAAAATATTTTACTAAGTAAGAAATCTTTATAAAAATCAGATCACAAGCTGTTAAAGATTATTTTTAACCCAAGGAAGGAGTTACTGAAGGTTACAGTGTCGAGAATTTTACACTAGGCCATTAAAAACATGGCATTTGATTTTGACATATAAGTTAGGAGAAATACTATTCCTCATGTAGATGTTTTGTTGAGACAATAGTTTATAAAAAGAACAAAGAACATGGAAATGAGGAAGACAAAATAATTCTATGGATAGAGATGGATGTACTTCCATCAACAGGTTAAAAAATGAGACCGAGCAAGATCCAGCAAAATAAAACCTGAGCAAAATAAGTGAAAGAATAAGGAATAATAGGTAGAACAATTGTTCAATTGCTGAGTGGCTATTTAAGAAAATACAGCAAAAATTAACAATTGAAAATGGAATTATATGCAATGGTAGGTTATAGTAGCTCTGCTGATGTTTAAGACAGACATATTGAGAGGGTTACACGATGATGTACATAGTGGCATCACAGTGACACACAGAAGATTAAAATTACAAGCATGGTGGCCAGGTTATGCAAAGGCTATTGAAGAATTTATTAATTCTTCTTTCTTCTTTTGTGTACCTTGTCCCTTCAGGACATAGACGATCATGGCCTTCCACGTCTCCCTATTCCTGGTGGCTCTTAGCACGCTTTCTCCGGTAACGACTCTCAGCCCCCGTTCTGTCATCCACCTGCTCAGGCCCTTCAAATATGTCATCCATTGCTTTCCTCTGTTTCTTTTTCCCTCTATCTAGCCTGTTAGTATCAGGTTCTCCAAGCTGTCCTTCATCATTGCATGTCCCAGGAACTTTAGTTGTCTCTTCCTGATGCTCAATATTAATTTCCTGAAATGCCCAAAATTCAAAGAAATTAAAAGATTCAGACAAAAAGAGCTTCATTCATGGCATAAAGAGGCACAACCATGGCTTAGAGTACATTTGGACCACACACACATGTCAGGAGCATAGAATCATTTCTCATAATGGTGGATGCATACTCTTGCTGACCAGAAGTAATCAAGGTTAAAGAAAGACCGAAGAGTATCCACAGTCAAACAGGTTTTGAGAGATGTATTTGCAAGGAATGGAGGATCACAAACGTTAGTGTTACATAATCCTTGTGAATTTTGGGACAAAAATTTGTGTACATGGTTGAAGCGGAAGACTGTGTGCTATATAAAACTCCTCCACACCATCCTCAATCTAACAGAATTGCAGAGCAGATAGTACAAGCAGTTAAAATGAGATTGACAGCATTCTTGCCTGTCATGGAAAATGTTCAGGCGTTTCTAGCAAAAATGCTCCTCAGTTATAGCAAGTTGAGCCCATCAGCCCTCATGGGTAGACAGATTAGAGCCTCCATTCCTATCTTTTGCCACAAGGGAGAGAGTGTGATATAAGAAAGACAAAAGTGAAAATCCTGAAGAACCTAACTTCCTTTTGCAGAGAGGCAATAATATGGCTTTTATTGTAAAGAAGGGGCAGTATATATTGGCTCATGCGGATCAATTGAGGAAAAAGATCATGTCAGGCAACATGGAAATGGAAGACCAAAGTCAGGAGAAGGAAAGCAATTACAATAAGGACGCAGAACAGAAAACAGAAACACAGGAGCAAGAAGAGAGAAAATTACAGTGATGAGGATAAACAAGAAGCGGAGAAGAAAAAACTGTCAAAGAACAGGATGAAGAAAGCCCAGAGTCACCAATAAAATGTAGAAGAGAGAAGCAAAACCAAGAAATATATAAATCAGCAGTAATTAGACATAGTGAAAGAAAAACAAGGGTATACAACCACTTCAGTTCAAGGAGGGTGTGCTATCCTATGTAAATGAGCTGAGTTGTATTGAAGTGCTAAGCCATTGTTTGGACTCCATTATGTCACACGTAACAATATACCATGCAGCGAGTACTGAAACTGCAAGATATACCAGACATAACAACACCAATGGAGATAATTGAAGGAAATGTTTGAGGTGTGAGATGAGGAGAAATTTCTAATGAAACTTTGGTTTTACAGTTCAGTTTCTTCAGTATGAGTTTATTTATTGGCATGGTTTTCTATTCACCACTTATTTTGCCTCCTAAAATTAGAGAGTGCTACAAAAGTCACATATCATGGATGACAGACTGTTATCTATAAAATAAAAATGCATTTTTTTATCATTTGAGGATAAAATAAAAAACACTGCCAATGATTTTGCTCAAGAAACACAATGAAAATCAGAAAGAAAAGGAGTCATTGATCAAGAATTGACATAAGAATTACTGACAAAAGATTCTTTGTGTGCTCTTACTCAGCAGTTAGAGTGAAATGGAAAAAACTGAAGGGCTTGAAATAACTGTTCCACAGCTTTTATTTCTGGTTGGAAAAGAATGCCAAATACTTGTATTTTGTGGGAAAAAATGGAGTTTCCCAGTTAACAAAGTTCTTAAGTAGTTGTTTTTGTTTAAAGAGATTTCTTCACGAGTTTTCATGGAAGGAGTGAGAAAACTGAATCAAGCTGCCAGGACTGGTGTCATTTTCTCCAATAAAGGTTGTGTGTAGTTTTCCTTTGTCTCAAAGGAAGATTTCTCTGCTAGTTCCCATGGAAGGAAGGAAAAATCTGAGTCAAGCTGCTAAGACAAGTTTTGTCTTCTGTAGCAAGGGTTGTGCATAGCCCTTCAAGCTGGGCTTGAAGTTTGTTACCACTGTAAAGTGAAAAGTGAAAAAGAGTAGGCCCTGAATGTAGAGGCTACTCAAAAAGAAAATGGAAAAGAGAGATGGCTGTGAGGTAGATGCTGCTGAAAAAGAAGATGGAAAAAAATCAAATAGGGCGCTGTTAATGTTTTTATGACTTCTCAGATTTCCAGTTGTATCCTGCAGATTATTTCCATTATTGCTGCTGCTGCTGAATACAGTAAAGTAAGGAAGCCCCCACATAACACAATAACCAACAAGTGTGATGAGGTCCGATACTGAAGTTACACCGCGTCAGTAGTCATAGTAGCTCTAAGCTTCACTCAGTCAGAATAATATTCTCGGATATACTATTTCCAGTACAGCTTCACTTCAAAGATGTATATATATATATATATATATATATATATATATATATATATATATATTCCTTACTAATTGTATTCCTGGATTACTAACCTACATTCCAGTTTGTATTTTTAGGTTTAATATAACATATTTTTCTCTCTGAAATATCTGTTTTGTTGTTCATTATTTTGTGCGGTTCCTCACCCAAAATCCACAACGATTATAATAATACTAATAATAATAAGAGTAGCTCATCTGAAAACTTGGATAATTCCAAGTGATATTGGTGCAGTAAGAACCATATCAAAGAAATAGTACTAAATTTTTATAGTCTCTAATCTGCCAACATTTATACAAACTTGTTAGATATATTATTTGCTGTTTTTTCTGCTCCTCTTGTTTTCAATATATCTTGTGTGTATAAAATTTTCCAACCCATCTTTTCTCATTATATATCCTGGGAATTTCAATTATATCTTCTTGAATATAAATACAGGTATAAGTTTTGTTTTAATTTCTGTTTTGTTTTCATTTTCCCTAAAATTTATTTGTTGCACACAAATTCTGTCCATGGTATTTTGACCATTACTTGATCACTATTGCTTCAAGTTTTCCCTTCATCTATGCAGAAATTATCCACCATTCACTGCCATATATAAGGATTTATATTACATAGCAGCTAAGCACTCTTTTCTATAAATCAGAGAGCTAAATTAGAATTCTGGTTGAATCCATTAGATTCACTTTTATGCGAACTAGCAGTATAGCCCAGCGTTGCTTGGGTGTAATAAAAGCTTTAAAACTAATCCATGGTCCTGGAGCTCAGACTTTTTAGACATTGGCATGAAAGACTAAAAAGCAATCGTTGTTTCCAGTTAAAGTGAAACCGGAGACTAAAAGAAAAATGAATGGATGTAAGTCAAATTTTCATTTCCTGGTATCGATATCAAATAAGTGTTTTTCATCATAAACTGAATTTTGAAGGCTAAATAAGTCCTCTGAGTAAATGGTATCATGGCTGAGACTAAGAACTACAATTATACCTACTTAGAGCCAAACCCGAAGCGAAAACTAAAATAAAAGGGCTGAAAAAATACAGACATACAGCCAAATAAACAGACACACACACAAACATCTTGCCTTATATATATATATATATATATATATATATATATATATATATATTATCAATTTTCTGCACTATTGTAAGAACTGCAATCTTGAAACTTCTGAATATTGTTTCTTATGTCTTTATCTTTGAGTTTATCAAATTTGATTAAAATCGGACCACTCCTTCTATAACCCAATTTTTTCAATTATCGATTTTCAATATTTATCGGGGGTACCTCAACACAAAACCTAGCTATGAACCCTCACAGATGCTTACAGTACAGCTGTGTAAATTTTCAAGAAAATCAGGTCATCCATTTCAGAGTCTATAGGTAATGTGCACACACACACACACACACACACACACACACACACACACACACACACACACACAAAGTTCCATTTATAAATAAGTTTAGATTAGATTTAGATTTAGATATCCTTGAAAATCAATGAAATCATCTCTTCTCTTCCCAGATATGAGTAAATAGCAGGACAGATTGTGTTCTATAGACTTAGTTGGCAATAAGTCTCCCACAGTAAGAACTGGTAATGTACTAAAAAATAATCTCTGTACCACATGTGGCTGGTGACCACTTGTGGAGCCAAAAAGTACCATAAAATTTCTTCTAGGAAAGAAGCCATCTCAACCCATCCAGGGTGAATGCCACCATAAGACAGGTAAGTAATCTAGCTATATTCTCTACATTAAGACTGATGATAATAATAAGCTATATTACTCTTCTTCTATGTGCCATGCTCCTTCCACATCTCCCTATCCCTTAAAACCCTTTCTCTTGTTACTCCTCCCAAACCCTGCTCTGCCATCCATTTGCCCAAGCTCATCAAGTATGTCATGCATTGCTTTCCTTCTGTCCTGTGAGTATCAGATTCTCCAACTCCCCTTTTCTCATTACATGTTACAGAAACATCAACTATATTTTCCTTATGCTAAATATAAGTTTTCTTTTTTGTTTCTCTTCTATCCAAAACCTCATTGTTGCTAACCTCAGCATCCTTCTGTAAAAACATGTTTTGGTTGCGTCAAGTCTTTCCTTCATCTTTGATTAGATTGTCCAGCATTCGTTGCCATATTGAAGGATAGGTATAACATAACAATACAATATTCTCTTCTTTGTTTCCAACAAAAATCTTTCTGTCTTTCAATACTTTACTCAGCATTTGGAATGTATCCTTGACCATGCTAATATGGCTTTGGATCTCAGTGTCACACTTTTGGCCTCTATTACCTTTATGTTTAATCATGAGCAAGTTGAAATGAATTCAGGATTATGCATTTTCCATCAGTGGATGTTAATATGAAACAGCATAAATTTTACTACAGTGACTAATAAGAACACCCAGCCGTTGTCAAGATTTGGAGTGTTCTGAGTCACAACACTTGCTTGAATGGAGCTTCTTTGGAAGGAATATTGAACCATACCATGTATACCATAAGATCATTGTATATGAATCCAGAGGGTTGATTGGAAGAATGAATGGTGTTTTGTAGAGTTCAGTAATAAGAGCATGTTCTTTGGGCATCACAAGGTGGTATAGTGGTTAGCAAGCTTGTCTCGCTAGAATCATTACAACTAAGTAGTGAGTTCAATTCTCATTGGGTGTTCCTTACTTTCAGCCTTGTACCACATCTAAGCGGCGCTTAAAAAATCAACATAAGAGCATGTTCTGTCTTTGTACAAGTGATAGTCATTTTTGTGTATCATTAGGGAGTAACATCATCTAGAGTGTATTCATGTTCAACACACAGGCCAAAACATTTGGGATGCCCTAAGTCAGAACTCAAATACTGACCCACACCCCGTATGCCACACACGTTTTCAGAGGCTCAACTAGAAGAATGAATGGTGCTATGTAGTCTTCAGTAAAAAGAGCATGTTCCGCCTTTATACAAGTGATAGTCATTTTTTGTGTATCATTGGGGAGTAACATCTTCTAGAGCGTATTCACGTCCAACATATGGGCCCAAACTCTGACTCCAGGATTTGGGATGCTTTAAGTTGCAAGTCAAATATTAAAACATACCCTGTATATCCAGAACATTGTTCAGCTTCTGCTGATTCCATTTCTGCAACAGGAAAATGATGCACGTTTTCAACAAGATAATGCCTGTCTGTGCTGCACAAGCTCTACAAGATGTAAGACAACTTCTCTGGTCAGCATGATCACATGTCCTGTCCAACACTGAACCTCTATGGAAGAATGACTGACTCATTTAGTTAAATCCCAAGTTTGGCTGTATTAAATCAAGAGATGCAAGAGGCAAGGAATTATATATCAGATGATGGGATTGGCTATCTGAGAGTATGCATGTGACAGTACAAGCCTATGTTAACACCCAAAGAACATAGTGAATTAATGTGATACTTTATTATTTTTTTATGAGCCTGTGATTGTATTGTTTTGTTTTTATTAATAGAAATAACCAATTGCTCCTGGGGTTTGAAATAAATTCTCTTTGTGCGTCATGGTGCAGTGGATATCGGCTCGGAACACGAAATCGGGAAGCTGAGTTCAAATTCCAGTCGAATTCCTTGCATTCACTGATGCGCAAATACCCTTCAGAAAGGTATTAATCCCTCTCTTCTCTCCAGTTATGGGTTAAATAAAAGGACAGATTGGGTTCCTACTGCAGGATAATCTTCTGCCCAGTCAGTCATGTCTCTTTCAAGACATGATCGTCCAAGCGTGTATCACGTATGGCACTTAACTGACTGACTGATCCTCAACTTTGTAACAAACTTATCTCTGTATACTGGTAAGAGTACCGGTCTGTGTTCGCACCTAAAGATGATAGACTTTAATACAAGGACATTATAAATTTTACAATAGTGACGACTATTAATAACAAATCATTACAGCATTTTGAAATAAATTTTCCCTCACCAAAAAATTTATAATAATTGGCATCCTCAACTTTGTAACATAGTTGCAGGGTGTGATGGAGAATTGTCATCTAAATTCAGCAAAAATGAAAATAACACTGACATCTCATTTTAACAGATATATTTAGCAAAATTACACAAAATATCTTGAAATACTAATGAGTAAATTTATTCAATAAAATTGCCATTGGCTTAAACCATGACTTCTAGACAACTTTGGCATCTTCTACCTGGATGGTCTCCTTGTTGCTGCCATAATCCTTGCCTTCAGTTCATCTTTGGTGTTACAAGAAGTTTTGTTGGTCTCTTGCTCGTCTTTGCCCCACACACAAAACTCAAGGGGGTTGCAGTCTGGGGACAGAGGTGGCTTGATGTAAGGAGTGATATGGTTGCAGAAATTGTCTGACAGCCATGACTGAGTTCTCCTGTTTGTGTAGCATGGTGCAGAGTCTTGTTGCCAGATAAAAGGTCTTCCAGCAGCCACCTTCTTGACCCAAGGTAGCACTACCTCCTCAACACACTTGATGTAGGCATTTGTATTGAATTTCAGGCCCTGCCGGAAGATGAATGTAATAATAACATCACCATCACTAGTGATCACTCCAACCACCATGAAGTTGATTGGATATACCATTCAACTCTTTTCAAATATTCTTTACTCTCTTCAGATCGACACCCAAACATTCTGAAAAGCTTGGATTGGATCTTCCAGCACAAATGCCAAACAGTGCAGCATGCCATTTCCAAAGTTCTGGTAAAGTGTATTGCATCATGGTGCTATTTTTCTTGCAGACAGTTCCCAAATGACTCTACCGCTATACTGTACAGCCAACAAAATTCGAAACAAACAACGTGCATGTGCAAAATTAAAAATATAAAATAGCGACAATTTACCCATCGCACCCAGAATATCTGTTTGCAGGTGAGGGTAACGGCATGTAATAACAACCAAAGAGGATAGACTGTGTATTAATATGGGGTCTGAGTATTGCTGATACACCCTTATTCTGGAACTTGTTCATTTACTGTCAGTCAGTTAAGTGCCATACGTGAAACACGCTTGGGCGATCATGTCTCGAAAGAGACATGACTGACTGGGCAGAAGATTATCCCGCAGCAGATTGCCATTGCTTTCTGCGGTAGACTGGTTGCCGACCAAGGCTATAGAACCCAGTCTGTCCTGCTATTTAACCCATAACTGGAAGGAAGAGATGGATTAATACCTTTCCCAAGGGTATTTGTGCGTAAGTGAATACAATGGATTCAACTGGAATTCGAACTCGGCCAATTCATCTATATTAACTGGTGCTGAATTTTAAAGTATTTTGAAACATATATTCAGGGTGTTGTAATTTTATTACCAGTCAGTGTGCCTATGTATTTGTGTGTGTGTAATCTCTTACCAACTTTTAGGAGATGTTTTTTCAATCAAGTAGAATTATTTCTCCTCACAAGGCTGATAACACCCACTCATTAATCTTCAATTCTCAGATTTTTTTTCACTTCCCCTTCTCCTCCTCCATATGCCTGACTTATCTCCCTGCCTGCCTTGTAATACAACATTAACCATTACTTATCTGCTTAGTGCTTTCTTGTTCATCTGAAGCAAAGAATGAGGTGTCAGCTTAACATAAAGAAGCAAATGATTTTAAGCTTTAAAGTTGAGAGAGAACATTAAAAACAAAAAGAAAGACTTCCTTGTAAAGAGATTTCTCTTTAGCATTTGTGTATTTGGGTAGTAATTCCTCTCTAATACATGTTTCATTAAAAATGACTTGATTTCTTTTATTTAAAGCCAAAACCTATCTTGTTTTCGTTGAGTTTCCTATCTAAGTACTGACAAGGCTCAACACTGCTTAACTCTGGTGAGAAAACAGGAACTGGTGCTTTCAGCATGACTTAGCCATGATATTAAAAATGGCAGTAATGTTACTTCTGCTAAGTTTTTATTGCATTTTTATTTTATATAAACAAAATATTTTTTTTGTACTTAGTGTATGTGGAAATTGTCCAAATGATTATTCATACTGAGTGTTTCTGGCTACTTTATGAGCCAATTTCAAGGGTTATGATTATGATATTGTAAATGATGTCTAAGTTTCTGAGAGGTAAATGTATTTTTAATTCTCAAACACAGCCAAAGAATTATATGATATTAAATCTGGCTGATTTAACCAAAATCTGATTTCATCTAAAACAAATTCATCTGCTATCCACTTAGGTGTCCTCGACTGAATCCAACGAAGAATCTGTAATGTGACTGATCCTGACTTAGCAGCTAGGATACAGTTGCTTTCTCACTGATGCAGTGTGGCGTCCCTGTGTCTCTTCTACAAATACTTTCACAGCTTCTGCTCCAATGAACTTAGCTCACTGGTAGCCCCTATATATGAATTTCCTCGAGCCACAAGATTAGCAACTAGGTCCCACCCTTTTACTGTGAAGCCAATAAATTGTAAACGCAAATTCTACTCCAGCAGCTTCTTTTCTCGAACTTCCCACCTGTGGAATTCTCTTCCGCATACTTGCTTTCCTGACAGTTACAATCTCCAAGAATTTAAATGTAAAGTCAATAGTCATCTCCTGTCTCACTAACTTACATCCTCTCTCTCATGATTTTCTACATCCACCCAACTCTCATCAGTACTCTCTTCCCTCTCCTACTCTCTTCCTGACATACCCTGCAACCTCTCACTCTTCATAGCATTCCTCCTATGTAACCCCCCTGCACAACAGTGGCAGTAAAATGCCTTGCTTGAGGCGACACGATTAAAAAAAAATTCTTTGAGATTTAAAAAAAATCCCATATCTTTTCAGGAAGTAGGCAATTGGGGTACTCCACAGTTACTTTTCCTTTATTAACCATGAATTACCATGTGTTATAGTAAAAGAGAGTGGAGTGGTTTCCTGGTGCCTTTTTCATAGTTTTGAACTACCGAGTTCACTTAGACTGGTTGCCACCTAAGGCTAGAGATCCCAGTCTACCTTGACGTTCAGTTAACTTGAAGTATATTTATGAGCATTCTTAAATGGAAAATTTTTTAAAAACTAATGACATTTTTACTTCTGTTTATAAATATCTGTTGCAAAAGTTCATAGCTAAGAAAAGAAATAGGTTCATGAGGTTGGAATTTGAATTAGTTTGCCAATTCTATTTTTTGTGTCAATACCTGTTACACTCCCTGCATGTCCCTTTTTGAGATTGAATAATTTAGTTTAGCTTCAATTGGATTTAGCATAGGCGGTCATAAAAAGGGGGAAATAATGTTATTTATTAAATAAATTTATTCTAACAAAATATAGAATCTAGTATAAAAATTATACAACGAATAATCCTGTCATGAACAATGTATTTACATTTCATCATTGGTTGAGAGAGGCACAAGAGAAACGTTTTGTTTATACTTGCTGAAAGCAGTAAGCAAAGAAGAAACACCTTCGTTGAGTGGTGCTTGGCCAAGAATCAAAACACTGCACTTTCAAAAGAAAGCTACCTCAAGAATTGTCATGCAAGTCAAAACAAAAATGTAAGCATAACCCAAACTGACAATGTTTAACTATTGTGCAAAAAAAAAAAAAAATGGTGCGTTAAAAGGACAGTTTTTTGTCTTGACACCACTATTATTTTAACTACCTTCACTTCCTGGCTATTTTTAAATATGTGAACCAAATACAATGTAATATTAGTTTTCTACCATTCTACGTAAACAAATTTTTTAACCATAATTTTATAAAAATGTCTAAAGAGTATGAAACAAAAAAATTTAAATAAACATGATATTTACAGACATTTACATTTTATTTTATATTTTTTATAATTGTGATCTAGGATCAAGGTTGCCTAATCAATAGAAATACAAGGCTTGAAACTTCAGCAAATATACTTTACCCTACATTCTACTCCTTTATGAAAAAATTTTAAATTATTGTTAATTTTTCTAAAACTGTCTAGAAAATATGCAAATAAATTATTTTTGTCATCTAAATGCTAACTGATGAAGAAATCTTAGACAAAGAGTGGACATGAAGCATCCTGACTAAAAGAACTGGAATGGATGGCAAAACATTGGTGAACTGCCAATTGATTCAAACTTTATCAAATGGTAAATTTCAAAATAAGGATTTCATTATAGTTAGTTCACATATTTTTTATAATTCGATAATTTTATTTCAAAGTTATGAATAAAAAATTGTTTTTATATTTATTTCTTTATAAAGCAGTAAATGCTAAAGATTCAATTGTCTTAGTTTTAATTAATACAACTGAATTCATTTTTAGAATGTTGTGAATATGCTATATTCTGCTGCAAATTAGATCTCTTTCTAATTCACTCTAAATGTTGGCCAGATGTGAGTTCTAAGAAAGCCAAAGCCAAAATTTTTAAAAATCATTTTCTGTGCAGGGGCTCTGAGAATCACATTCATCCCACAAAACAAACACTTGCAAAATTCTAAAATGCAACAGAAAAGAGGCCAATCATGAATATTCCTATCAAATAAAACTGATGAGTTCAAGAGTTGGTAAATTTGTTTTTATGAAAGCTGCAAGTAAACAAGTGACACAAAACCCTGCCAATAGGCCAGTTGTCATTTCACCTGATGAGTGGGCTCTCAACATTACCACTGTGACTTTGGTTAACCAACCCAATGCACAAGACTTACCCTCCTCGAAACATCCACACCATACAGACATTCTGTTTGCATCTTCTGTATCAGTAAAGTGAATTCATTAATCCACTCCAGGCTTCTCTTGATGTCACCACCATGATCTTGACCAATTGACCTGACAAATCTGTTGACTTCAGGCTTTACAAAAACTCACCTTCTTTCAAAATTGCCTCCCTTACGCATCCACTATAATGGCAACTAAAGAACAACAATTTTGTTATTTTTTTTTTACACTGCTCGCATCCTCTGTACTAGCAAAATCAGATTAATTCCTGGTCTCTCTCAACATCAGCCATACCAACAAAAGCATCAACTCTAAGCCTTATCAACTCCACTTATCTTCACCTCACCACATCTTACCCATTTAGAGAGATTCTACTCACATCCACTATATCAGCAATACAAAAAATTTTATATTCACAATTCTTACCATCTTTTTTGTTCACCTCACTGGTGGTACTGTTGTTTTGTTTGTTCCCATGCTACCATATATGTGTTTAGAACAAATACTTTCATGGCTTCTGCTCTGATGAACTTAGATCACTGGGGCTCCCAAGGTACGAATTTGCACGAGATACTAGATTAGCAACTACAGTGAAACCAATAAAATGTAACCGCAATTTCTACTCAAACAGCTTCGTTTCTCGCACTTCCTGACTGTGGAATTCCCTTCCACATGATTGCTTCCCCAATGGCTACAATCTCCAGGAGTTTAAATGTAAGGTCAATAGACACCTCCTAACACACTAACTTGCATCTATTCTTTCAAACACTCTTCCCATCTACCCAACCCTCAGCCTCGGTATCCTTACCCCTCTATTACCCTCCTTCTGACATTTCCTATATCTAACCACTCTCTCTTTACCTCCCCCTATATAACCCCATGTGCAATAGTGGCAGTGGAATGCCTTGCTTGGGGTGAAATGATTAAAAAAAAAATATAATATTATTTTTGGAAATAAAAATCTAACAAATAAATAGCATTTAGTATTTTTGTCATTAATTCTCAAGAACAAAGAAAATGTATAAATTCACTTTCAAATGTTTAAGTTTTATTAAAATTCTAATTATTACTTTGTAAAATGACGAACATTGCCAAGAGAGTGAAGGAAGTTAACATAATAACAGTATCCTGGGAAAAATGACCTTTTGACATACTGCTTTTTTGTGGGCACAAAGGTTAAACATTGCTCAAAAATATATCTATGTAAAAACTCAGATATAACTAAAAGTATATCTGTAAAAAGACAATATGAATAAAGACAAAAAGGAAAACTATTCTAAGTCAATTAATTTCATCCTTTGATAGGCTTTATAAAGTCAAATATAATGATTCTATTTTGCAATAAGTATTTATAAACAGAAGTAAAAATGTCATGGGTTTTAAACAAATTTTAAATTTAAAAATGCTCATAAATATACTTCAGGCAAACTGAAAGTTAAGGTAAACTATGAAGAATGCTAAGTGATGTAATTTAAAGTTTAGATATAAAATCATGATATACAACTGTTCCCATAAAGAAAACAATCATAACAATATCAAAATAATTACAACCACATTCAAAACTATTACAGATATGATCAGAACTCAAACAACAATAATAATTTTGAAGCAGGTATATATAATAAAAAAATAAATTGCAAGTACCGTTCCTCACAACACACTGAGAAAACTTGTAAAATTTAAAAAAACATTTCTATGAATACAAAAAGGAATTTATACATAATAATTTATGAAATGTGTTAGTCACACATAGGAATAAATTCAACCACAACTTTGACTGAAAGAATGCCATGCTTATTAAAATAGAATGTAATTTACTTAGATAGAAAATTCTTACCAAACTATAAATCTGTGCTCCAGTCTTTTTCAAATATTTCTTAAAATATTTACCTCTTTATAATGCCAACATCAGTCAGTTAACTATCATACGTAATACATACTTGAGCAATCATGTCTCTTTTGATCCACGATTGATTAGGCAAAATATTTTCCCGCAGTAGGTTGCCATTTCTTTCTGCAGTAGACTGGTTACCAACCAAGGCTATAGAACTCACTCTGTTCTTCTATTTAACCCATAGCTGGAGAGAGAAGAGATGGATTCATACTTTTTCCAATGGTATTTGTGTATAAGTGAATGCATTGAATTCAACTAAAATCTGAACACTTGTCCAATTTCCCATTCCAAGCCAATATCCATTAACATAAATGAATGACTACAACTTTTTTTTAAATTAAAAAAATGAAGTTAAATTCAAAAACATTTTTTACTAAAATATATGATAAATGAATTTTTCAAACTTAAGTATTAAGATTCAACAGAAAATTAAAATAGAAAAACTGAAATTTTCAAGGGTATTTCTAATTATCATATCATTAAGTTAGATAGCAATTTCTGGGTAAAAATTAATCCACCATGATGTTTACCCTGTACAAGGCCAAAGAGCCACTCCAGATAGAGGGTTACAGTGTGAAAGACACTGTTTATACAGGTATGTGGTGAAGATAACAGTTAACCCTAGACTTAAACAGGTTAAGATTGTAGTGATCTGGGAATCATCCTCTTGGGAGTCTGTTCCACAAAGCAGCAGTTCGTGAGAAGCTGTTCAAGTGAAACTTACATTTCACAAATGGAATATGACAGTGGCTCACTACAATGGGCATAGCATGTAGGTTAAAATTGGTGGAACTAAGGAATGTAGTTCAACAATTTGATCAAAAGAGTCTATCTATCTAAATTTATGAATATGGTAAATTTGAATTATCGAAAATATTTGCTGAGTCAAAATATGGTTCAATATGTAAGTAATTTAAAACTATTTATCTTTTTTTAGTTTTTACACTGTAATTATTTAATTTATTTTTATCTTAATTGCTGCATATATATATATATAATGGCTAGCCACTCATATTTGAGGATACCCATCTTCCAAGGTGGCTAGCTAATCCCTATTGCAGACGTCTGCTACAATTTCTGGGTGAGAGTGTGTAATCTGGCATGAACAAGGCCAAGATGCTCAAACCCTTGGTCACAGTGACTTGTGACTTCATGCTAGTACAGCTATTGATGGCCCCTCAATGGGAGCAATCAACCCAATTTCACTCACAAGGCTTAGGTCAAACTGTGGTATGGTTTTCAGGCACTTTCCAAATGTGCCGCATGCTGGGATTACCTCCTCTGGATTGATAACATCAAAAAGTCACCTTCCTGACAAATGGTGAGATTCAAACCTGGGCTTCATGGTCAGAAAGCAAACATTCTAACCACTTGACCATGTACCTATATATATATATATATATATATATATAATTCCAGGTGAAGAGGACACAAGGTTTTACTATTTTGAGTGCCCCAGCATTTATTTTATTATGAACAGTGCTCAATATAATAAATATTATAGAGCTTAATATAATTAATACAATTAATTCATAACTATATAATTATATATATATATATATAGAGAGAGAGAGAGAGAGATAGATTCTTCTTTCTTTTATGTACCTTGTCCCTTCAGAACGTAGGTGATCATGGCCTTCCACGTCTCCCTATTCCTGGTGGCTCTTAGCACGCTTTCTCCTGTAACATCTCACAGCCCCCGTTCTGTCATCCACCTGCTCAGGTCCATCAAATATATTATCCGCTGCTTTCCTCTGTCTCTTTTACCCTCTATCTGGCCTGTTAGTATCAGGTTCTTGAAGCCCTCCTTCCTCATTGCATGTCCCAGGAACTTTATCTGTCTCTTCCTGACGTTCAGTATTAATTTTCTTTTCATTTCCATCATTTCCAAAACCTCGTCATTGCTCACATGCTCGGTCCACGATATCCGCAGCATCCTTCTGTAGAACCACATTTCAGCTTTGTTGATATTGTCCAACTACCATACTGAAGAACTGACATCACATAGCAATCCAGTACTCTCTTCTTTGTTTCTAGTGAAAGTTTCCTGTGTCTTAATACTTTACTCAGTTTCTGGAATGCATCTTTCACCATGCCACCTTTGGATCTCTGTGTCGCACTTTCCGTCTTCAGTTAGAACACTTCTCAGATACTTAAATTTCTGTACCTGCTTGATTTTAACACCCCCCACCTCTATTTGGCACTTTGGGTTGCTCTTTTTGCTGATGACCATGTATTCGGTTTTCTTGCAGTTTATTTGCAATTCCTTCATGTCACTCTCTTCAGCTATCTTCTGTAGGAGGTCCTGCAGTTTTTTTCTGTGTCTGCAATCAACACTGTGTCATCTGCGTATTTTATGTTGTTCAGATTGTGATTACCAATGACAAATCCTGGTATAACATCTAGGGTCCTCAAAATATTCTCACTGTACAAGTTAAATAGATCTGGTGAAAATACACATCTCTGTCTTACGCCTCTTTCTATCTTTGTATAACTGCTGAATTTGTTACCTGTCTGTATGCAGGCAGTTTGCTGCCAGTAGAGGTTTTTAATTACCCTAATGTCTTTCCCAAATATGTCGAGCCTGCTGAGCATCTCCATCAATTCTTTGTGGTGTATTTTGTTGAACGCTTTTGCATAGTCAATAAAGCACAGGTATAAGTCCTTCTTCATTTGTATTGCTCTTTCAGAGAGCATCCTAATCATAAATATGGCGTTCCTTGTCCCAGTGTCTTTGACAAACCCACACTGTTCTTGTCCTATCTCTGGCCAGATTCCGCTTCTTGCTCTATTCATCAGTATTCAGACAATCAGTTTTGTAATATGACTCATTAAGCTGATAGTTCAGTGTAGTTCACACTCATTTGCACCTGGCTTCTTAGGCAATGCTATGAAAATGGATTTGCATAGATAGATAGATAGATAGATAGATAGATATATAAAAAATTCAGTTAATAGTAGAAACGTTTTTGAAAATTAATATTTACATATGTATTTATTTATTTATTTTTTATGTTTTGTCACATATAGCGTTGGATAAATTTTAAAATATACTTGTGTCAGTTAAGATTTCAGTTAGGTCTTTTAGGTGTCTGGACTGCAAGAGCTTTTTTTTGTTTGAATTTCTAAAGAAAGGTATGTTAAAATTCTCTTATCAGTGTAAATATTTCTAGTTGAAACAATTTCCTTTATAATGCTTTACTACAGTTATAGATGTATTAAAATTACTTTACTTCTTGATTTCACATTAAAAGGAAATATTTAAGAGATGATGCACAACAATTCACAAAAGTTCTGCTCAGCAACATACACAATTATCATAGATAAATCTTTCATATTGGATTTTTTTTTTCATCGTATCACCCCAAGCAAGGTGGCAACACCACTGATGTGCAGGTGGCTACATAAGAGTAAAAAGATTAAGTAGAAGAGAGTGAAGAGGAAGACGAACCAGTTAGAAAGGAGCAAGAGAAGGATGGGAATACAGGTGTGATGACATTTGCAAAGGTGGAGAGAAAGGAAAAGATATACAGGGTGGTGATGAAAGAACTAGAGTCTAGTGGTTAAAAGATGAGTATTGACATTGCATTTAAATTCCTGGAGGTTGTAGCTGTCAGGAAAGCAAGAATATGGAAGCGAGTTCCACAGGCAGGAAGTGCAAGAAAAGAAGTTGCAGGAGTAGAATTGTTGTCTGCATTTGGTTGATCTAAATGTGAATGGGTGAGACCCAGTTGCCAGTCTGGTTGCACGAGTAAGCACCTGTTGCAGAGGCACCAGTGACTTAAGTTCATTGGAGCAGAAGCCATGAAAGTATTTATAGAACAAAGGGAAGCCACATCCCATTGGTGGGGAAGTGGCTGGAGTCGAGCTGCTAAGTCAGACTTATCACATTACTGATTCTCCTTTGGAGCATGTCAAGAACACTGAGATGAACAGCAGGGGTGCCTGACCACATATGGCAACAGTACTTCATGCATGGACGAATGGTTGATTTGTATAAATGAAGAATATACTGGCCCGACACAGTGACCCAACCTTCTTAGCAGTGGATTTAGCTATAGACTCAATGTAGTGGTTCCATTTGAGATCAGATGTTTGTAGAGCTATAGATGCATTTACATCAATCATTATTTCTCCTTCTTGTTTCTTCTACATGCAGTGTCATTTTAGAATGTAGGCGATTATGGCCTTCCACATCTTCCCATCCCTAGTACCTCTTAACACACTTTCTCCTCTTACCCCATCCAACCCCTGCTCTGCCATCTACTTGTTCAAGCCTGTCAAGTATAGTACATACTGCTTTCCCTTCTCTCTCTTTCCCTCTATCTGATCTGTGAGTATCAGATTCTCTAATCCCTCCCTCCTCATTACATGTCCCAGGAACTTTAACTGTCTTTTCCTGATGTTCAGTATTAGTTTCCTTTTTGTTTCCATCTTTTTCAAAACTTCAGGGAAATTTTTCTGCCTCTTAATACTCTACTTAGCTTCTGGAATGCATCCTTTGCCATGACAATTCCCCTTCTGTTCTCAGTGTAGCACTTTCTGTTTTCTGTGAGAATACTTTCAAGGTAGTTAAACTTCTTCACGTGCTTGATCTTAGTATCCCCCACCTGTAGTTGGCATTTTGGGCTCCTCTTTTTGCCGATGACCATGCATTCGGTTTTCTTGTATTTGTAGTCCTTTATGCTTTCTTCAGCCACTTTCTGTAGGGGATCTTGTAGTTTCCTTTCTGTGTCTGCTATCAACACTGTATCATTTGTGTATTTTATATTGTTCAGATTGTGGTTGCCAATGACAAATCCTAGCAAGACATCTAGGGCTCTCAGAATAGTCTCACTGTTCAAATTGAATAGATCCAGTGAAAAGACACATCCTTGTCTTACACCTCTTGCTGTAAGCATTTAGTAACATTGTGGTGCAGTGGATATCGGCTCGGAAAGAGAAATCAGGGAGCCGAGTTCAAATTCCAGTCGAATACCCTGCATTCAGTTAAGCACTGGTACTCTTGGGAAAGGTATTAATCCGTCCCTTCCCTCCAGTTATGGGTTAAATAACAAGGGTAGGACTTGTGGACCCCGCCCTTAAAAACAAATCCCAATGAATCTTGATACTCAAAAAGAAAAAAGTATTACTAGACACAAAACTTATATAAAAAAAGCAACAATAAATTGTTGAAAGAAAAAGGTATTACCCCCAATAAATAAATAAAATTTAGTTGGCAATAAATGACCTGCCAAGGTTGATATGCCATAAAAACAAAACAACCAACAACTTACACCTCTATCTTCAGATATCTGCTGAATTTGTTTCTTGTCTGTATACAGGTGGTTTGTTGCCAGTAGAGGTTTTTGATTACTCTAATGTCTTTCCCAAATATGATGAGTTTGCCAAATATGTCTATCAACTCATTGTTGAACGCCTTTGTGTAGTCTATAAAACAGAGTACGCATCTTTCTTCATTTGTATTGCCCTTTCTGATAGCATTCTAAGCATAAATATCGCGTTCCTTGTTTCTCGTGTCCTTGACAAAACCATGCTGTTCTTGTCCTAACTCTGACATGATTCTGCTTCACATTTTATTCATCAGAATTGACATGATGAGTTTCGTTATGTAGCTCATTAAGCTGATTGTTCGGTGGAGTTCACATTCATTTGCACTTGGCTTCATAGGCAATGATATAAAAATCAATCTGCTTAGGTCATCTGGTATTTCACCACTGTTATACATTTCATTCATTATTTCTGTTACAACATTTAAGATAACTTACAATCTATATTTCTAATTAAAATTAATTATCACACTGTTAAACCACACTGTTCTCATTCTAACTATGGGCCAATTCTCATTGTGGTGTTAAATAACATTCAGTATAAAATGCAAACTTTATTTTTCAATAACGTACATTATAGAGGATGTGTATTGGGGTATGATAGATATCAGCTCGGAACAAGAAATTGGAGAGCCGAGTTTGAATTCCAGTTGAATTCACTGCTTTCACTTACATGCAAATACTCTTGGGAAAGGTATCAATTCACCTCTTCTTTCTCTAGCTATGGGTTAAATAGCAGGTTAGACTGGGATCTATAATCATGTTCAGCAACCAGTCTAACACAGAAAGAAATGGCAATCTACTGCAGGAAAATTTTCTGCCTAGCCAGTCATGAACTGAAAGAGACATCATCGACTAATTGTGTATCACAGATGGCACTGAGCTAACTGACTGACATTATACAGTATTTTTTTTTTTGTGGTGTTAAACAACAAAAAATTCAAGATGCCATAAAATCTTTGTTTCTAGTCATGAAATAAAAGACATAAGACACCCAAATAAATGATTAAAATTCTTCAAAATTACTATGATCATAACCATCTGATGCAAAGAGCATATCTTAAACAGTGACATTTATGTTTTGTTATATGGGTCTCAGTCAGTCATCTTCTACTTTAGGTATCAGATAAATCATCATAATTTACCTAGAATTTAGGTTTGCTTTATCTATAGCTCTCCTTGTAGGTGGTAATATACAGTAATCAGTGATGGTATCTTACTGGTTGACTCAAAGTGATTCTTAAAATTATAAAAGCTTCACAAACCAATTGTTGGATTATTTAAAATTAATCTTCTATATTAATAGCTGGTATATAATAGCTAAAAATGTAATTAATACCATTGCTTTAAGTTTTGTGAAGAATGAAAATAGGTTTGTGATGAACATAATTTCTTCTGACAATAGAAATCATATTGAAGTTAAAAATGTCGCAAATCTTTTAGACATAAATTGATAGGTCTTCCATTCAATCTTTGAAACTGCAGTGATTCATTTTGAATGTAGCTAAGGAACCGTAACACATCTGATGACTTCTTCTTCATGTGCTGTGTCTCTTCAGGATGTAGGCAACCATGAACTTCCACTTGGCTCTGTCTCTTGTCGCTCTCAAAATTCTTCTTCTTGGTATCTCTTCCAAACCCCACCCTGCCATCCATTTGCTCAAGCCCATCAAGTATGTCACGCACTGCTTTCCCCTGTCTCTTTTTCCTTCTAACTGTCCCACGAAAATCTCATCTGTCTCTTCCTTATGTTAATTATGAGTTTTCTCCTTGTTTCCATTCTCTCCAACATCTCATTGTTCATCATGTGCTCAGTCCATGGTATCCTCAGCATCCTTTTGTAAAACCATATTTCTGCTGCCTTAAGCCTCTCCTTCATCCTTAAGGAGATCGTCCAACATTCACTGCCATACAGAATAACAGATATGACATAGCAATGCAACACTCTTTTCTTTATTTCCAACTAGCAGTATAGCCCGGCGTTGCTCGGGTGTAATGAAAGCTTTCAAACTAATCCATGGTCCTGGAGCTCAGACTCTTTAGACATTGGCACAAAAGACTAAAAAGCAATAGTTGTTTCCAGTTAAAGTGAAACCGTAGACTGAAAGAAAACTGAATGGATGTAAGTCAAATTTTGATTTCCTGGTATCAATATCAAATAAGTTTCTTTCGTCGTAAACTGAATTTTGAAGGCTAAATAAGTCCTCTGAGTAAATGGCATCATGGCTGAGACTAAGAACTACAAATATACCTACTTAGAGCCAAACCCGAAGTGAAAACTAAAATAAAAGGGCTGAAAAAAATAAAGACATACAGGCAGATAAACAGACACACACACAAACATCTTGCCCTTTATATATATATATATATATATATATATATTATCGATTTTCTGCACTATTGTAAGAACTGCAACCTTGAAACTTCTGAATATCGTTTCTTATGTCTTTGTCTATGAGTGTATCAAATTTGATTAAAATCGGACCACTTCTATAACCCGATTTTTTCGATTATCAATTTTCGATATTTATCAGGGGTACCTCGACAGAAAATCTAGCTAAGAACACTCGCAGATGCTTATAGTACAACTGTGTAAATTTTCAAGAAAATCGGTTCAGCCGTTTTGGAGTCTATAGGTAGCGGACACACACACACACACACACACACACACACAGACAAAGTTCCATTTATAAATTAGTTTAGATTAGATTTAGATGAGATTTTCCTGTCTTTCTGTACTTTGGTTAGCTTTTGAAATGCATCCTTGACCATTCCAATGCGTCTTGATCTCAACATTGCACTTTCAATCCTCTGTCAGCATGCTTCCCGAGTATTTCTTTACATGTATTATTTTAGTTTCTCCAACCTGCAGTTGGCATTTTGGGGTCTTCATTTTGCTGATGACTATACATTCAATTTTCTTGAAGTTTGTGCTTAGTCCTTTCTTCTCGCTTTCTCTTGCTACCTTCTGTAGAATGTCCTGCATTTTCCTTTCTGTGTCATCTGCATATCTTACAATGTTGAGATTGTGGCTGCTAAAGACAAATTCTGGCAAGGGTTTTATTTCTCTCAAAATTGTTTTACAATATAAGTTGAATAGATCCAGTGAGAATACACATCCTTGTCTTATGCCCCTTTCTATTTTTGTTTATCTGCTGAATTCACTTCCTATCCATATGCAAGTGGTTTGCTGCCAATATGTATTCTTGATTATCTTAACAGTTTTTTCTGAAAATGTTAAGGTTGTCAAGCATCTTTATCAAGTCTTTGTGATGTACTTTGTCAAATGTCTTCGTGTAGTCTATGAAGCACAGATAGAGGTCCTTCTGCATTTCTATTGTTCTTACAGATAGCATTCTGAGCATGAATTTTGCATTTCTTGTTCCGGTATCTTTAACAAAGCCACACTATTCTCGTTCTAGCTATGGGCCAATTCTGATATGCATTCTGTTGAACCGAACCTGCAGGAAATGTATATGGACAGTGTGAAAACAAAATACGAAGGACAAATTGGTAATGGAAGCTCAAATTGAAATGCATTAAGAGTGTGGTTCTAGGGACATTAGTGAACAACATCATTCCAAAGGAAAAAGCACGTTGGAAGAAAAATGAGTGGATCAATGAAGAAATTCTTGACTTGTTGAAAAAGAGACAAAAATCAATGCCAAGATATGAAACAAAATACAAGAAAATATGCAAGGAAATAAGGAAAAAATGCAAACAGGTTAAAGAAAGATGGCTCAGTGACAAATGTACCAAAGTAGAGAGACTGGGTACAATGAATAATGGTGATATGCATAAAAAAATAAAGGAGCCAAGAGGACAAAAGACCTGCTTAGCAACAGGATGCATAAAAGCAAAGGATGGTACTCTCATACTAGAAAAAGAAAAAAATACTTCAGAGATTTGATGAGTATGTTGGTGATCTCTTCCACGACAAGAGAGAGCAACCAACAATACATGAAAATATGAATGAACCAGAAATATTAAAAGCCAAAGTGGAATTGGAAATGGCCAAATTGAACAGAAATAAAGCAGCAGGACCTGATGGGATTGTAATAGAGATGTTGGTTCCCTTAGAAGAATTTGGCATAGACAGGCTCACAGAAATAAAAAATGAAATCTACAAGAATGGCAATATACCAGAGGACCTAAGCAGATCAATTTTCATAGCACTACTTAAAAAAACTGGTGCAGAGGAATGTGAACTCCACTGAGCAATCAGCTTAATAAGCCACATAACAAAAACATCATCTGATAACACTTGAGTCAAAAAGCACCATATGCCCGAAAAGGAATATGACGACAACAGAATTTCAATCTGGAAATATCTTGATAAATAAACGTTTTCTATTGAATTATCAAAATGGTTTAGTTCTTTTTGATACTATAAAGTCATTTGTTTCCATTCTCAGATTGAAAAGAAAATAAGTAGAATAGGTTCTTCAAAATTTTTTGCCATACTGAACTGATTCCTGAAAATTTGGGATGCAATTTTTAATGCTAAGAACTAGAATAATTCTTTGTAAGCCAGTTTCATTTCAGTGGATGAGCCATGGACTTGTGCCAGACTAAGCAAAAATTTGTCCATATCAATTAAGATACTAGAATACAAGATAGTTTCCCAGACCATTACAACTGTAGTGAGTTTGATCCTCACTAGGTACCTTATACTTTTAGACTTGGGCAAGACTAAGCTAAGTTCTTCATAACTGATATCTACCCAACTTCAAATTCAAATCTTTAATCAACAGCTCTGCATAAAAATTTCATGAATGGCTGTTGACCTGATGAAAACTGTAGAACTGATGTGCGAAAACATTGTGGTAAGAAACACCAAAAGAATCAATGAGTTTGAAGAGCACTTGGAATCATTTGATATTTTTTAAAATTTAATTCATCTTAAGCAAGGCAATAAAGCTAGTAAAATACAAGGAGTTACTGAAATTCACAAACAGACAAATTACTAATGAGTGAGAGCAATAGAAGAGTAATGAGAAAGACAGTAAATAGTGACTGACATTGCATTTAAATTTTTTAATAATAACGTTGACTGGAAAGCATAGAACTGGAAGAGATATCCACAAAAGGAAGAGCAAGAAAAGAGACTCAACTCTAAATTGATGAGACCTCCAGTAATATTGCAGATATAATGGCTTCAACCATCACCTCCGGACCACATTGGAATCTTCTGGACAGTCTCTTTGTTAAAGTTAGTGAATGCTGCCATAATCAATGCCTTTAGTTTATCTTTGGTGCTACAAAAAGTTTTGTTGGTCTCTCACTCAACTGTGCCCCATACATAATAGTCAAGGGGTTGCATTCTTGGGAGTTAGTGGGGTAGAGGTAAGGGATGAGGTGGTTGCAGAAATTGACACTGGGTTCTTCTGCTTGTATGGTGCAGAGTCTTGTTGCTAGACATAGGGTCTTCCAGCAGCTATTGTCTTGACCAAAGATAGTACTACTTCAAGGAACTTCATGTAAGCCTTTGTGTTGAGTCTGAGGCCCTCGCCAACAAATTTGGGATTTTTTTTCTTACCAGAATGATCAGAGTAAATTTCTGAGCTACTGTACCTTTGGAATTGTCATTAGACTGCTCCAACTCATCCCGAAATCTCCACACTGTCCTCAGATTGGCACTCTGAAATGTTTGTATTAGCCCTTTCAGCATGAATGCCAAACAGTACATGATGCCAAACAGTACATGATGCCATTTCTAAATTTCTGCTAGAATGAATTCTATCATAGAGCTTTTTTTCTCTCAGATGAAGCCCAATTGACAAAAGTAAACAATGCACATGCACAAAATTAAAAATATACAATAGCGACAATTCACCCATTGCAGTAGCACTGGACCACACATGGCAGCAATATTCTAAAAATGGACAAATAATAAAATATTTTTTCATGGTACTATTTTGTGTGCTGTGGTATGCAACAGAAACTACAAAACTCACCTCTCAAACAATTATATCTGTAGCAAGATCATTACTTATAATTTGCTCCATAATTGTAGCCTTGTGTCAGATAAAGTTCAATAAACACCGAGTTTATTCTATTTTTGCAGTTTGTTTTTTCTGGAGTTACTGTTGGTATTAAAACAGAAGGGAGAACTGCATATAGTTAGAACTCAGTAAATATCAGTATATTTTTTTAAATCTACTAATTTTAGATTCGAATGTTATCAAGGTATCAGACAATTGTCTTAAGTGAGTTCTAAAGCAAAAAAAAATATCTGCCCAGAGTGTTTTTAAACCTAGCAGAAAAATTTGTTCGATTGATAGTCATTGTCAAACGAAATCTTGCCATTTTTACCTATGCTTCTGATGAGATTCCTAAAATAACAACTTCAGAGTTATGTCCCTTGAGGAAAAAAAAAAAAAAAAAAGAGAAATCTTTTTTTCTTTTTACTTATACTGACTGAAAAGCTAATCACAAATGTAATGGAAATAGATTTTTCCAGATTCAAAAGATAGTAGAAAGCAATACCTACCCTGAACAGAATTAATAGTTTTTATCTTCAATGTCAGCTTTTATTTCTTTTCCAATCTTATTTCAGGTCAACTGCTGACTTCATTTTCTTTTACTTTCTTTCTTTCTTAGATGAAATTGATGAATTTCTTCCTTTAATGAAAGTTTTTGACAACTAAAAATTGATTAGTCAATGAGTGTCTTCCTGTTTGCGGCACAGGAAATTGCTTTCTGTCAACATAACAATCTTGGTACTTTCTGCAATTCTGAGAAGAGCCATTATCATTCCAAGAGTTGTCTGAATTTTTTAAACTTTTTCATGACCAAATTTTGATGGATATATTATTTGGTCTTCCAGGATAAACTCTATATGAAAAGATAGTGGCAGGCTTTTTCTTTTTTTTTGTTTTAGATAGTAACAGCCAAAACAATAAAGCAGAAAAATGGTGGCATATATACTGATTGAACGGATCTATTTTACCAATCCTCACATGTACATTTGAGGAAAGTCAAAGAGTAAATCAGACAAAATACAGGGGTAGCAAAAGAAAAATAGATAAATAAAATCAATAACTCAAGCAAATCTTGAAAAAAAATGAGAGATTCTGTCTGATGAAGAATTCTATCAAAAGCTGGCCTGAATGCCAGTCAGTCAGTTAAGTGCCATACATGATACACGCTTTGGGCGATCATGTCTCTTTCGAGACATGACTGACTGGGCAGAAGATTATCCCACAGAAGGTTGCCATTGCTTTCTGCGGTAGACTGGTTGCCAACCAAGGCTATAGAACCCAATCTGTTCTGTTATTTGACCCATAACTGGAAGGAATAGATGGATTAATACCTTTTCCAAGGGTGTTTGCGAGTAAGTGAATACAATGAATTCAGCTGGAATTCGAACTCGGCTTCCCGATTTCTCGTTCCGAGCCGATATCCAATGCACCACAAAGTTCTCATTAAAGATTTAGAAACTGTTGAAAGACTTTCAGGAAAGCTATAAAAATGCTTGTGAGTCAACAATACATATTCTTGTATAACAATTAATCAATAGCAGAAAACGTCACGTCTACAGCTATATTGTGTTGAATACACCGGTTCCTGTCCGATCACTGAAGTTAAGCAACATCGAGCCTGATCAGTACTCAAATGGGTGACCATTTGGGAATACCAGGTGCTGTAAACATAAGGACCAAGAATGGTCCACCGGTCCTCCACTCCAGGTTTGGGGGTTGGGTGCAGGGCTAACAACCCAGCTCCGTAAAAAAACAGTTTGTTACAGAAACAGCAACAAAAAGTTGCTGCCCTATGCACCATCTAGGTGTGACGGATAAATGATGATGATGATGAGAAAACATTACAGACAACTGGCAACCAAAGAGCTCTTTGAAAAAAAAAAAAAAGAACATAATACTCATGCCTAGTTCCTCAATGAAAATGAAAGTTGTGATTTGAGCCAGTTTTATTTTGGTAAACAAAATACAGAACTCATCATGTGTTTGTTTAACTAGAATAATTAACCAATAATTAACCAATAAAACGATTCTATTTAATTTTCAAAACACCAAGCCTAGAAGCCAGTAGTTAAACTGAAAAATAAAACATCAGCTGGCAACCCCGAAAAATCAGAAGTAGGAAATTCCCTTGTATTGAAAGAAAGAATTGGTACAGCAGTGACTTCAAAGTAACCTTGCTGATTGCTACTCACAGCTCAAGATGCAGGGACACCAGTCATTAGCTGACTGCCTTCCTTCCCATCCATCTGAATGTATGTATGTACATGAGTTCTACATTATCTTTTTAGCATATACTCTCTTTTGCACATGTGTTTTGACAGAACCATTTTAACTGATGCAAGGCCAAACTTAAAGCTCTACATTCTCACATTTCTAAAAAGTCTATTCATATAGTTTCATGAATGCTGATTTGTGTATGATATTTTTTAGCTCTTGATATATAAAAGTTTTACATTCTCCACATATACAATGTTGTTTCTCATTCATTTTTAGAAGAGACTTCTATGGAAAAGTTAGCACTATGGCTGAAAATTATCATTCCAAAATCATCAATATGTTAAACAACTAATTCTTCAATCATAATGATAAAATGAAGCAATTACATGATGCATAATGTTCACTATTTATATTCAGACTATTGTCCTCATCTTTGTCCATTTTATCACAATGTTTCGGCCATTATATCTGCTGGCCTTCCTCAGGTGTATATAAACCTAGGTAACCTACAGAGAATTCTAAATTGTTTATTTAATCTAGTGTGGTGGTGGTAGGGGGGCAGACTGTTCTTGTTTCAGTTCACTGTTTGTAGTAATTTACTTTTTAAAGAGTGCTCGATACTTATTAGACCAGTATTTGTAGTAATATTTTTATTATAAGTGTTTATAATATAAACATATTTGACTGCAACATGAGCTGTTGTGTTTCAGACACTAGTCCATTAGCATCTTGTCAGACAATGAAATATACTTGACATACATTATATTTTGACACTTCTTTGTTCTTAAAACAATTCTACCACTTTAAGTGATAACAACATTAAAAAAAAAATCTGTAACCATTTCATGAACACATATCACACTATTGAAAACATGCCAAGATACAAATGTATACATCCAAATGTTTCATAACTGCCACCAAAGGGTCTAGCTTTCTACAACATCTTAATTCTCTACCCCACCTACCCTATTAACTCATTCCTCATATCCACCATTGCCTTGCTTTCTATAGGTTAACTACCCCCCTATTCAATACACTAACAATTGTTTTGTTTTAAAATATCCATATATAACAATTCCTAACAGAAAATATTTCACTGCCTGGCAAGATGCTAATGTACCAGTGCCAAAACACAATGGCTCTTGTAATGCAGTCAACTATGTTTTTATTATAAACACTTATGATAAAAATATTACTATTATATATGCGTGCACACACACACACACACACACACACACACACACACACACACACACACACACAAATAAATACACAACAGTTTTTATTATAATAGTTAGGATTATTATTTATTTTTATTGTTTTTCATTTTATTTTATTTATCTATTTTCAAAGTTTAGGCATCCCACTTATTTTCAGAACCTCACAGACAATACATCACCAGCTTTTTACTACTTTATTAATGTTACTATGGCAGGTGTTCAGTAACGTTACGGTCCTTAATTCCACATCTAGAATTCACCATACCTAGTTCATAGGGGCAAATCATCCCCATTCCCTTTGTGTTCTATTCTTAAAATGCAAGTTCCACCCTGACAACCACTTTTCCACAACTTTTACTTTGTTTTTACAAAATCCTAATACAATGCGTCCCTGGCAACTATAAGTTTGGTCTCTTTTAGTCTAGGGTCAACTGATATCTATCCTAGATGTCCTCAAAATGCTCTCTTACTTCACTCTTCCCTCTCCCTTAAATCGCTCACTTCTTCTTTTAAGTACCATGTCCCTTCAGGACATGGGCAATCATGGCTCTCCAGAATTTCATGTTCTTTATGGTCCTTAATAAATTCTGTCTTTTTGGTATCTTGCCCAAAACTTGTTCTGCCATCAATTCACTCATGATTACTAAGTAGGTTAAGCCTTGTTTTCCTCTATCTTTCTTGCCTGTCTGTCCTGTGAGCATCAGGTTTTCCAAACCCTCTTTCCTCATTATGTGTCCTAGAAATTTCAACTCTCTCTTACTGCTGTTAAGTATAACTTTCCATTTTGTTTCTATGTTCTTTAAAACTTAGCCATTTTAGTTGATGGTATCCTTGGCATCTTCCTCTAGAACTACATTTCTGCTGCCTAAAGTTTCCTCTTCATTTGTGAGAAGATTTTCCAGCATTCACTGTCATAGAAGAGAATTGATATTATTTAACTCTTCAGTTTCTTTTTTCTCTGTTTCTGACAAAATTTTTCTAATGCTTAATACTCTGCTTAGCTTTTTGGAATGCATTTTTGGCTATCCTAATATGCGTTTGGATTTTCAGTGTCGCGTTTTCTGTCCTCTGTTAAAACACTTCCCAGACATTTAAACTTTTGTACTTTTTTGTTTTTGGCATCTCCAATTTGTAATTTTTATGTTGGGCTATCCCTTTTGCTATAACAACCATGCACGTTATCCTCTTGCAATCGAGGTTTAGTTCTTTTTTATCGCTTTCCTTCACAACCAAATGTAGGAGTTCTCATAGTTTTCTATCCATATCTACCATCAACACTGCATTATCTTAAATCTTATGTTATTAACATTGTGGTTACCAATAATGAATCTTGGTAAGACCTCTAATTCTCTCAGGATCAACTCACTGTGTTGGTTGAATAAGTCCTGTGAGAAACTATATCCTTGTCTTACACCTCTTTCTATTTTTATATATCTACTGAATTAATTTTCTATCTGTATTCAAACATTTTACTGTGATTATAGGTTTTGGATTATTCTAATATCTATCCAAAATATGCCAAGGTTACTAAGCAAATCTTAAAAAACAAAATTAATTTGGTAAGAACAATCAATAAACTGAATTGTCTGGTCATATATTAATTACAAGAAACTGATAAAACATTGCACTTACAATGTATATTTATTTGAGTAATTTATGTTTATTTTTATTAGAACAATTTCTAGATCATAACTGAGTAGAAATTAGAATCAAATTTCTGTAACAATACAGTAAAAGAAAAAAAAAACAAGTATTATGTAGATTTTGTTGGAATGAAATTATTTTTTCTGATGACAGCAATTTGTTGACAGAACAAGTAAAAATATAAGTTTTTCAAATTGCCTTCTACTTCTGCTTTATATATATATATATATATATATGAAAGAAAACAAGATCAAGATACACAGCCACATATCCATACATATATAGATATGTAGGTGGATATATATATAGTGTATCGAGGTAGCAGATAATTTTCTAAACATATATAATTAAATATAACAGACAAAGAGAGCTTTTTATGTTTAATCATGAGCTGTTCTAAACATCGTATTTTGGCTTTAATTAAGCCAAAATACAATGTTTAGAATAACTCATGATAAAGTAACTATACACATATACAGGCATATATATATATATATATATATATATCAAATACATATAATAATGTAAATACCAATTCCCCCAATAAGTAAAAACAGAAAAATAAACTCCATCAAAGAATATTCACCACAAAATGAGAGTAAGTTTGCAAGTGAATTAGAGTGGAGTAAACTAAAACCCTATTTAACAGGAAATTTAAATCTATTTTTATGACCACATTCTAGTTCCTCTGGTTAAATAGCTGGCTAGTTTTCTAAGCTTGATTATTCTAATTTTTTCATCTAGACATAAATTACATCTATTTCTTAAACTATTGGGAGTTTGAGAATTTCCTATAATCTTTCATTCAATCTGTGGGGTGTGACTTCTGTCTTTAAATTCCCAGAAATATTTAGGAAATATGGTTTTGTATTTTAAATGAGGTTCAGAAGAATAGTGCTTCTTGTATAATCTCTGTTTCCAGGATCCAGAAGAAATACCTATTTATATTTTTTTATCATTTTTGTATTCTTTAGGGAATATTGTTGCTTGGTATATAACTTTTTCAGATTTGCATATACTTCCAACTAGGATGGCACATTTTGTTGGTTGGGGACCAAAAATCATCTCTCAGTTACGTCTCTGTCCTCAAAGATAGAGTGTGGCTCAGTTGTAGCTGTGTCCACAAGGGCAGAGGTGCTTCTAAGAAAAATTACACTGAGTAGATGCCTGGTCCTGGGGAACAGTGTCCTGTGGCAGCACCACCCCATTGTAGCAGAGGGTTGGACCAGGTGCTCGTCACTGGGGCCAGCTCAACTGGCGGTTGAGGGAACTGGGGAATTTTTGTTCCTTCAACTGTCCATATGTGGTTGGGTTCCCCACCTTAAAAAAAGACCTTGTGTTGCATCTTGCACCATCTTACCTCCATCTGGGCAGTTATCTTTTACTCTACTACTACAAGAGGGTTTACTATCTATTTGGTGATTGTTATAAAATTTATGTAGTATTTTATTGTGTCAATTAATGATGTTGTAGATGTTACTAGTGCAAGGGTAGCTAAATGTTTTTCAATTGAAGATCTTACTCTGTGGGTAATTTTGGTTAAAATGTTTGTCAATCAATTTCAGAAACTATTGACCTATATTTATATTAGACAGTTGGCGGAAAGGTTAGGGTGAACCATATAATTCCTCTTTGTCTATGCCTAGTTTTATTTTAGTTTCTTTGGAGGATTCTAGGTAGATTAAATTTTGTTTAAAATCACTTTTTTTAGGGTTTCATTTTAAGAAGTTTTATTTTCATCAGGGATCATATTATTGGAAGATAATTTATTGCTACTGGTATCACTGTCAGAGATTCGTTTGATTATTTGGTGGAGACAGTTGAAGTTAATATTAATATGGACTTGAGTTTCAATATATATACATATATATATCAATAAATACACATACTATCCTGTTTTGAGCATAACTCAGAGTTTCATGCATTATGCAATCAACGGGTGCATATTATGAACTGAGCGTCTTTTTTAATTATATTTGCTCTGTTATACCACACTGAGAACTGTTCTATTAACACCTGATTAATATTTACATAGTGATGTGTATCTGTGCATATACACACATATATATACGTTAGAATGTGCTAACTACAATTTACTACAAAATTGTACATTTTGTTTTGACATTGAAAGAAAATGTCCTATTAACTACATGATGATACATTGTTCTTTCAATGTTGAAACAAAATGTACAATTTTGTAGTAGTTTGTAGTTTGCACATGTTCAAACATAATAAATAATAAATATTCCTTACTCTATTTTTATATTGAGCAGTGTTTTAAATTAATCTTTTGACTGTTGCAATTATTTTCTTTGTTCTTATTCAGTTATATATATATATATATGTATAATATAATTATATGGTTATGTCAATTTTTCAAAATTATATTATATTATATTAAGCTCTATAATACTCATTATATTGAGCACTGTTTATAATAAAATAAATGCCAGAGCACTCAAAATATAAAAAAAAACCTTGAGTCCTCTTCACTTGGAACTATATATATATATATATATACGAAAAAAATCGCAAGATCGCCAAGACCTACCGCGGTTTCGCACAACGGCTCGTCAATTTCGTGTGTTTTTGCTCTGCGTAACTGCCTTTTTGTTAACACTTTTTGGTTTGTTTAGTATCAAGCACTTTTCTTTCCTGGTGGTTCGTTCCGTTCGAGGGTTTTTTTCTTTACTGTGAAGAACCGTATGCATTGTCGGTCCTACGCAGTTTTCTTTTTTTCCCCTCTTTGTCCAAAGCTCTATAGCCGAGGACAATAACGGAGTTAGATTCTGCTGGTTATTCATAGTCTTTAAAAGTTTCTTGTGTAACATTTTAAGATTAGAATACGTGCGGAGTCAGTTTTATTATTATTATTATATATATATATATATATATATATAAGTAAAAGTTTGTCACTTAATCTGATTAATGTTATATTTAAAGAATTATATTGCTTTTTTTGACAGGGTGGGTATGTGTGAAAACAATAAGAAGAAAAATAATGGATTTGATTTAGAAAAGTTGTTTTAAAAAATATAAAGATGTTTAAAGTTTGTTTTGTTTTATATACGAGTTTGGATAAGAGTGTGATAAAATATTGAATATATAAAACATTTTCAGAAACCTATTTTGAAAACATTTTGGCAATGAAGTCGTGTCATCAAACAAATTAATTTCAGAAAAATCTAGTTAAACAAAACCTGAGTCATGTTAACCTTGAATGCTTGACTTTTTACTGTGCTGATTTAGGAAAAAACATTTTTTTATTTTAAGGTTTTTGTATCATACATTATTTCCATATTAATTTAGTAAAAACAATCAAATAACTAAAATGGCCTGGTTTATATTAATTACAGAAGACTTAAGGGTACTGACCCCACAAGTTTTTGTATATGTGAAAACATCAAAGCCGATGAAGAGACGGAGATGCGGGGTAGAATTTCAATGTCAATGAGCATCCCGTAGGAAGTCAGAAAAGGCTGAAATGTTAGCAGGATCAGCTCAGGCTGGAATGTTGTCAGTCTCTGGTATGAAAGGCACAGATTGGAAAGTCGTCAGCATCTGGAATGATCGACACAGGCTGGAACACTGTCGTCAGTCTGCAGGAATATTATCAGCATCTGGTAGGAAAGGCACAGACTGGAAAATCGTCAGTATCTGGGATGATTGACACAGGTTAGAATGTTGTTGGCCAGCAGAAACATTGCATATATGGCTCAGGTTGGGAAGTTGTAGTTGGTCAGCAAGAACAATGCAAGTGGGAACATCATCAGTGTTTGGTAGGAATGGTGCAGGCTGGAAAGTTGAAGTATCATAGTCAAAGGAGGACAGGCTTTGGCTCTGGCCTAACATGTGAACATTCTCAGGAAGATGGGTGAGCTAGGCTGTGGGCGGGCTCATGTTTTGCTTTCTTTGCATGATTTGACTGCAGTTAAATAGGATAACTGTGAGGTAGCATGTGCAAAAGCCACAGCAGTTGTTGTCTATTTGCTGGAAACTTTAAAAAATATAATTGTGTGCTTCACTTTATAGGTTTTACAAATTGCTCAGAGGTAGCTAAATTCTTTCTTTTGTCAGTTTGACTGAGATGTCTTCATTTTTCCAATATTAATTAATTTTATTCTTAACCTAATTCATATTGAAAAAATATCCACAGTTGTTTATCTTTGAAGTAAGATAACGAAGCACAAAATACATGTGAATAAATTGCAGTTGAAGAGGTTAAATTAATTAAAGTAAATAAATTTAATAATAGTTTATGTTTACCTTGATTTAAATTTGTGATCAGAGCAATTTTTCATTCATTAGCTTAACTCAATTGAATTTTTTTTAAATAAAGAAAAGAAAATGGTGCATTTCTGCCTCTATAGACTTAAAGAGATGTCAAATTATAAAATATATTTATTTGAATTGAGTGTATGTATGTATTAAATTGTAGCTGTTTAAATCCAATTTTATGTAAATTTGTGATCAGAGCAATTTTTCATGCATTTTCTTGACTCAATTGAATTATTTTAAATAAAGAAAGGAAAATGATTTGTGTCCCTATAGATTCAAATAGAGTCAAATTATAAAATATGTTTATTTGAGTTGAGTGTACCTATATATTAGGTTATATCTCTCTAAATCCAATCTAATGTAAATTTGTGATCAGAGCACTTTTCATTCATTTTTTTAACTCAATTGAATTTCTTTTTTAAATAAAGAAAAGAAAATGATGTATTTGCACCTCTATAGATCCAACTAGATGTTAAATTATTAAATATGTTCATTTGTGTATCGTGTATGTATGTATTAGCTTATATCTGTCTAAATCCAATTTTATGTAAATTTGTGATCAGAGCAATTTTTCAGTCGTTATCTTAACTCGATTGAATTTTTTATTCATTTTCTTAACTCAATGGATTTTTTAAAAATAAAGTAAATGATATTTTTGTGCCTCTATACATTCAAATAGATGTTAAATTATAAAATATGTTCATTTGTGTATAGTGTACATTTACATTAGATTGTATCTGTCTAAATCCAATTTTATGTAAATGTGATCAGAGCAATTTTTCATTCATTTTCTTAATAGAATTTTTTAAAATAAAGAAAAGAAAATGACATATTTGATCCCTATACATACAAATAGATGTTAAATTATAAAACATGTTCATTTGAGTGTAGTGTATGTATGTGTTAGGTTGTATCTGTCAATCCAATTTTATGTAAATTAGTGATCAAAACAATTTTTTATTCATTTTCTTCACTCAATTGAATTTTTTTTTAAACAAAGAAAGGAAAATGATGTATTTGTGTCCCTATAGATTCAAATAGATGTCACATTATAGAATATGTTCATTTGAGTTTAGTGTACCTATGTATAAGATTGTTACAAAAACAATGACCACTCGAAGTGTTGAATTTTGAAAAGTCATTTTAACATAGTATTCTTAGTATGTATTAGGTGAATTTTAAATGTATAATAATGTGTGCTCTTTAGTAATTTTTAATTTATTTTCAAATAGAAATATTCTTGAAGCGTAGAAGTCCTTAATTATGAACATGACAAAACATGATCTTTGTTTAATTTTATTGCATGATTTCAAATTTGGGCATAGTGTCTCTTAAACTTATGCCATTATCAGCAAAGTGTGGGAAGATGGGCCCAAAAGTTATTAGACAGTACAAAGGTAGTTCCAAAAATTTTGTACTGGCGATGAGAGCCTTGAAGATAAAAAAGGTACAGGACAGTCATGCAGTCTTGAAGACAAACTATTGCAAGCAACTATTGATATCAAAGTGTCAGAGAAATGTCTTAGATATTTGGTGTCAGCACTGCAACAGTCTTACACCATTTGCAAAGTATTGGCAAGGTGGATGTGTGTTGTGGTGCGAATGTGTGTTGTGGTGCAGTGGATATTGCCTCGGAATGAGAAATCGGGGAGCTGAGTTCAAATTCCAGTTGAATTCATTGCATTCACTTACGTGCAAATACACTTGGGAAAGGTATTAATCCGTTTTTTCCTTCCAGTTATGGGTTAAATAACAGGACAGATTGGGTTCTATAGCCTTGGCTGGCAACCAATCTACCACAGAAAGCAATGGCAACCTACTGTGAGATAAAATTCTGCCCAGTCAGTCATGTCTCTTTTGAGACATGATTGCCCAAGCGTGTTTCACGTATGGCACTTAACTGACTGAAAAAGCTTGATAACTGAGTTCCTCATGATTTCAATGAAAATCAAAATGTTAGGCATTCTGAAATGTGCTTGATGCTCTTTCTACATCATATCAATGATCCTTTCTTGACCAAATGGTCACTTGCAATGAAAAGTGGATCCTTTATGATAACCGTAATTGGTCAGGTCAATGGCTTGATCGTAATGAGTTCCCCAAACATTTCCTGAAGCCAAAGTTGCATCAGCAAAAGATTATGGTGACTGTCTGGTGGTCTGCAGTTGGTGTTATCCACTATAGTCTTCTGTAAGTCAATCAGAGCATTAATGTAGAGCTTTACTGCAATCAACTTGCTGAAATGCATGCACGCCTACAAAAAAATGAGACCTGCATTGGTGAATTGACATGGTTCAATTCTGATGCTTCTGTTCCACAATAATGCATGGCCACATGTTGCAAGAATAATATTGCAAAAACTCACAGACTTGAAATACGAGAGTTAAGCACTTCCTTTATATTTTCCTGATCTATCACCAACTGATTATCTTTTCTTTTTTTTAAGCACTTAAGCACATTTTTAAATGGGAAAACTAAGATTCAAATAAGATGTGGAATCAGCTCTCAAAGATTTTGTTGTATCACAACCAATATTTTTTTATTAATGAAGAATAAATCTCATTGATCAATGGCAGAGGTGCATAGATGCTCAAGGCTAGTATTTTGACAAATTTCTACAGTTAATTTTCTAAGAATAAAATTGTTTCTGAAATTGGCCATTATTTTTGTAACAAAAATATTTATAGTTTATGTCTGTCTAAATCCAATTTTATGTAATCTAAATTATCAAATGGTTTTTTTATAGAGCTTTTCTTTTGATGAGTATAAAAAGTAAAGATCAATTGACACTGAATTGAGCCTTTAAAAAAGAAATATTTTTAATTGGGATTTTTCAGTAATGTATCTTATATTTATATTTTGTCTCTCAAATTATTTTTCACAAATGTTTTCAATATTGATTGAATAAATAATAACTTTTATTTAAGATTTTGATGAATATCTTTTTTTTTTGCTCTAAGTGAAAAAGGATATTTTAAATTTGTTGTGTATTAGAATAACAGAACAAAAATACAAATAAGTGTATTAGTAATCAGCAGATAGAAGTGTTTGTCTGCACTTTATAGTTATACTGCACCTTGACTGCCTATTAGCTGCCTCCTTGCTGCATCCATGGAAGTCACTCAGGTTAGTATTTATTGATGGAGGAAGAGTCCATTCTTATAGATAGGGCACCATAACAAAATTCCTGTGGGGCTGAAACTGTCATCCAACAGATGCTTCCTTTTTATTTCATTTTGGATTAAAATGAATTTAATAGCAGTTTATGTTTCCTTGAACTTAAATTTGTGGTCAGAGCAATTTTTTATTCATTTTCTTCATTCATTTGAGAAATCTTTAAAAATAAAAAACATAAAACCATGTATTTATTCCCTTATATATTCAGTAGATGTTAAACTAAAATAGTAGATCATGTTATTTCAATGTCTTCTCTGAGTAAATTGTACACATCTAATCTAAACTTATTTATAAATGGAACTTTGTGTGTGTGTGTGTGTGTGTGTGTGTGTGTGTGTCCGTTACTTATAGACTCCAAAATGGCTGGACTGATTTTCTTGAAAATTTACACAGTTGTACTATAAGTGGCTGCGAGTGTTCTTAGCTAGGTTTTGTGTCGAGGTATCCCCGATAAATATCGATAATCAAAAAAATTGGGTTATAGAAGGAGTGGTCCGATTTTAATCAAATTTGATACACTCATAGACAAGGACATAAAAAATGATATTCAGAAGTTTCAAGGTTGCAGTTCTTACAATAGTGCAGAAAATTTGATATTGATACCAGAAAATCAAAATTTGACTTACATCCATTCAGTTTTCTTTCAGTCTACGGTTTCGCTTTAACTGGAAACAACTATTGCTTTTTAGTCTTTTGTGCCAACCATGGAATAGTTTTAAAGCTTTCATTACAACTGAGCAATACTGGGCTATACTGCTAGTAATTTATAAATGAACAATTATAATTATTTAAATTTTAAAGAGAAATATTTACAGTGTTTACATAAAACCATCAATTTATCTCTATGATTTGGTACTACTTCATTTTTTAGGGAATCTTTTAATCTGAGGCTTTTCATTCAGGTACAGAGGGTAGATTGATTTACAGATTCTTGTTTTTTCCAGAATTTTCCATTTTAATTTGGGTTTTTTATTTCTATTTTTTAACTGCCAAAAATATGCAGAAAACATGTTTAGTTTCAGTATGCATTATTTTTTGAACAAAAACAATGAATAAAAAATAATTCTGGTGACCAATTTGACATTACAATGATGTAATATTGAAGTTTATATATTACTATTATAATTATATATGTCTTAATATTTCTATATATTATTTAATTATGATATTGTAATAATTTTAACACAGATATTTAGTATTTTAATACATATTATTTCATTGAAACTATTGCTTTTTAGTCTTTTGTGCCAACGTGCTCCAGGACCATAGATTAGTTTTAAAGCTTTCATTACACCGGAGCAACACCAGGCTACACTGCTAGTCTTTTATTAAAACAGAATTTTCCAGATCAAAATTGGGATCCAGAAGGTTCTGGTGGTATGCAAGTGTATTGAATGCAATTTTGTTGCAACTAACCTTTAAATGCTACTGCCATAATAATTAGTTTACTATCAACATACAACAGTACTATTTAAGAAACTTTGTTACTATATTATTTTGTATTTTCTACATGAGTAACTCCAGATTCTTATCTCTACAATTAATGCTTTTGTCACATGCAAGAAAGAAATCGTTCTTTTTGAATCATTAAAATAAAAATTGCCAAAAAAGCTAACAAGAAACAAAAGAAATAAGAAGCAATGTATTAGCAACCTAATCTTCCCTATTTACTCATAAAATGTTTACTTACTGGTGTTGAGTAATACCTGCTATTACTATAACAATGGAATATTTCATGTTTAAGAAAAAGAGTTGCATAACAAAAAAATATACAATGTTACAATTTATATTATTTTATTTTATATTACAGAATAGATTATACTTGCTTATAATTTTTTTCTCTAGAACACATGAGGATCAGCCCCAAAGCTTATAATTTATTTCTTTAGAACACATGAGGATCAGCCTCAAAGCTTATTTTCTTATAGGGAACATATGAGGATCAGCACCAAAGCTTATAATTTTTTCTTTAGAACACATGAGGATCAGCCCCAAAGCTTACAATTTTTTTCTTTAGAACACATGAGGATCAGCCTCAAAGCTTATTTTCTTATAGGGAACATATGAGGATCAGCACCAAAGCTTATAATTTTTTCTTTAGAACACATGAGGATCAGGCCCAAAGCTTATAATTTCTTTCTTTAGAACACATGAGGATCAAACTCAAAGCTTATTTTTTTCTAGAGAACACATGAGGATCAGACCCAAAGCTTACAAGTTTTTTCTTTAGAACACATGAGGATCAGCCCCAAAGCTAATAATCTTTTTCTTTAGAACGCATGAGGATCAGACTCAAAGCTTATTTTTTTATAGGGAACACATGAGGATCAGCCTCAAAGCTTATAATTTCTTTCTTTAGAACACATGAGGATCAGCCCCAAAGCTTATAATTGTTTTCTTTAGAACGCATGAGGATCAGACCCAAAGCTTATAATATTTTCTTTAGAACACATGAGGATCAACCCCAAAACTTATTATTTTTTTTTATTAAAACACACGAGGATCAGACCCAAAGCTTATTTTTTTCTCGAGAATATATGAGGATCAGCCTCAAAGCTTATACTTTTTTTCTTTAGAACACATGAGCATCAGCACCAAAGCTTATAATTTTTTTCTTTAGAACACATGAGGATCAGCCCCAAAGCTTATAATTTCTTTCTTTAGAGCACATGAGGATCAGCCTCAAAGCTTATAATTTCTTTCTTTAGAACACATGAGGATCAGCCTCAAAGCTTATAATATTTTCTTTAGAACACATGAGGATCAACCCCAAAACTTATAATTTTTTCTTTAAAACACATGAGGATCAGACCCAAAGCTTATTTTTTTCTTGAGAATATATGAGGATCAGCCCCAAAGCTTATAATTTCTTTCTTTAGAACACATGAGGATCAGCCTCAAAGCTCATAATTTTTTCTTTAAAACACATGAGGATCATCGCCAAAGCTTATTTTTTTCCAGAGAAAAGAGTGTGGATTAGAAAATGTATATTTACACTGAGAGGTTTGGTCTAATGAAGAGCCAGTAGAAGTTTAATTCTTTCAGCCCCAAGCTTATAATTTTTTCTTTAGAACTCATGAGGATCAGCCCCAAAGCTTACAATTTTTTTCTTTAGAACACATGAGGATCAGGCCCAAAGCTTATAATTTCTTTCTTTAGAACACATGAGGATCAGCCCCAAAGCTTATAATTGTTTTGTTTAGAACACATGAGGATCAACACCAAAACTTATTATTTTTTTTTATTAAAACACACGAGGATCAGACCCAAAGCTTATTTTTTTCTCGAGAATATATGAGGATCAGCCTCAAAGCTTATACTTTTCTTCTTTAGAGCACATGAGGATCAGACCCAAAGCTAAAAATTTTTTTCTTTAGAACACATGAGGATCAGACCCAAAGCTTCTAATTTTTTTCTTTAGAACACATGAGGATCAGCCTCAAACTTATAATTTTTTTCTTTGGAACATATGAGGATCAGCTTCAAAGCTTATAATTTTTTCTTTAAATCGCATGAAGATCAGGCCCAAAGCTTATAATTTATTTCTTTAGAACACATGAGGATGAGCCTCTAAGCTAATTTTTTTCGAGAGAACATATGAGGATCAGCCCCAAAAGCTTCTAATTTTTTTTTAGAACACATGAGGATCAGCCCCAAAGCTTATCATTTTTTTCTTTAGAACACATGAGGATCAGACCCAAAGCATATAATTTCTTTCTTTAGAACACATGAGGATCAGCCCCAAAGCTTATCATTTTTTTTTCAGAACACATGAGGATCAGCCTCAAAGCTTATAATTTCTTTCTTTAAAACACATGAGGATCAGACCCAAAGCTTATTTTTTTCTTGAGAATATATGAGGATCAGCCTCAAAGCTTATACTTTTCTTCTTTAGAACACATGAGGTTCAGCCCCAAAGCTTATTATTTTTTTCTTTCAAACACATGAGGATCAGCCCCAAAGCTTATAATTTTTTTCTTTCAAACACATGAGGATCAACCTCAAACTTATAATTCTTTTCTTTAGAACACATGAGGATCAACCCTAAAGCTTATAATTTCTTTCTTTCAAAGACATGAGGATCAGCCCCAAAGCTTATCATTTTTTTCTTTAAAACACATGAGGATCAGCCCCAAAGCTTATCATTTTTTTTTAGAACACATGAGCATCAGCCCCAAACAAACCTCCTATTTTCTTCCATGAAAATTACAACAAATTCATTGAACCAAATAATACTGTTGAATAGGGTAAATTTTCAGGTATAAAATATTATTTTTCTATATAATCACCATAAATAGTCACAAAAGAAGAAAGAAGTTTCCCTCTCAACGGCGCCTATAACCTAAAATTTGGAGTCATGTTCTTAAATAATCTTGTCAGATCAAGACATTCATATCAATATAATGCAAAGTGTCAGGCTTGTTCAGAAATCTCTAAACTGTTAGCTGTACACAACCATTTTCTAAGATTGATGGTTAAAGGTGCCTTTGAGCAAATTAAGCCTGTAAGTCTAAGTGAGGACTATCGTTCTTCAAAGTTTGTGGGCTGGTGCTAAAGAATCACAAAGAAATTTACATTGCTTGAGAACTTTCAATAGCAGCAATGACTAAAATGGATAGCACATTTAGCTTAAAGAGAAAATAATACTATAAGATGCTAATGTTTGAATAAAAGATTAGGAAGAAAGCCTCTATCAGTACTGGGAAGAGCAATCACAGTATACCTTTGAAAGATGTATTTCTGAAAAACTGTTTTAATAGAAAGATTTTATAAATTTCAACTGATAATAGTGCTGGCTGGTTGGTCAATGAATGCCAAATGTTTCCTAATAAGGAAACGGATAATATACATTTTTTGCCAGCAAACATTGACATATTCTTAAAACATTGACATATTCTTAAAAAGACTCATCAGCTTGAGACTTTAATATGGATTTCATGTATAGCACCAAACTTATTGAGAAATACCTAAACTGTCAGCTTTATACAACCACTTTCTAAGATCAATGGTTAAAATGGCCTTGAGCAAATGAAGCGAGGTAAGTCTGAATGAGAATCATTCTTCTTTGAATCTCATGAACTGATGTTACTGAATTGCAAACAAAGGACTGTACCAAATAATATAAATCACCTCACTTAAGGAGTTTCAACAACAGCAACAGCTAAAATAGATAGCACATGTAACTCAAAAAGAAAATAATGACATTATCAAGATGTTAACCTTCCATACTACTTCAAATAAAATGTGAGGAAGGAAGCCTTTATCAATACTGGAAAGAGTGACAACAGTTACTTGACTTGAGAAACCTATTTTCCTAAAAAATTGTTTTAAAGAGAAATATTTTATAAATGTCAACTGAAAATAGCACTGGCTGTTTGGTCAGTGAATGCCAAATGTTTCCTTATAAGTAAACGGATAATATGCATTTTTGCCAGCAATAAACAAGAGCCAACATGTCATGCTTAGAAGCTTTGATAGATTCTAAAAGCATTTCGGAGTCCTTGTGGGTGAAAATTATTCTCCAATCTCTCTCCCACGGGGGGTGGATGTGGCCAACCTCTTCCTGCTCTGTTACTACTTCTATGGAATAGGCTTAGACAAAATACATTCCCTGTTCCCACCAATGAAAGCCTTCACAGTATGAACACACCATGCCACTTCCATGGTAGCAAACCATCCACATTCTCCCTGTATTCCATCAGTGAGAAGTAAGTTGCACTCAAACAACTTCATCCAGCAAACTGCCATGTTGAACTGACTTCCGAGATGATGCTTCCTCGATCACTACAATCTTAACCTGTTCAAGGCTAGAGTTAACTGTACTACCTATCTCCTATCTGCACAAAATGCCTCAACCTTGAGTGATACTCAGGTCTTGTAAAGAGTGAACCTTACTGTGAAAATAAAAGATAGCTTTCATAAAAAATACAAGGCCTGTACAGGAGTGACAGTTTTGACTGCAACGAATGCATGTGAAAACACTTTCCACTGATGTCAACTTGTTGTCTTCTTTCTGTCAAGCAGTGGGAAGCCTTCAATTCTGCTCTCCTCACTTCAGCCCTTGATGGAAATCATCTCCTTCATGAGCGATCATTAGTAGCATCTTTATACCTCATGATGCCCATGTCCACCACCCTCATGAAGCAGAACAAGAAGTCCATAATTAAACAATTTAAGACTGTTTTGCTTTATTCAGATTGCTTCACACCTCTGATTTCAGAATTATATCTTATTAAAGGCACTTGAAAAATTCTTTAAAACATGAATTTCTTTCCATAATAATCTTCCAAATAGATTCTTTCTTGCATAAAATAAAAAATAAATATCCTAAGTGCTGATATTATATTGAGAAAATAGCAGAACATTTTCTCCTGACATTTTAGATGTTAAACCAGGAATGTAATGGAATTTTGTTTCACTTCAAAACGCTACAACTGAAGATGAGAAATCCTTTCCTGTTTTTTCCAAAATAATAATGCAGTATTCAATATTAAACTTACAGCTGGTCTCACTCTAAGATATACCAATGGCTGACAATCAAAAGTAACTATAATTACCTGTCTTTACATTGTGTATATAACATGCTACAACCAGTCTCCCTCCAATGAGTGCCTCTAGCTCAGAGGTAGAATTGCCAACTGATGTCAGTTCAGTCAGGTTTCAACCCTGGCTAGAAGCAATCGAATGTCTAACCGTACTGATGAGCTATGATACAGCAAAACAGGACTGTCAGATGATTATATATATACACACACCCAGTCAGTTAATTGCCATACGTGTACATGCTCAGGCAATCATGTCTCGAAAAACTCATGACTGACCGGGCAGATAATTATCTCGCAGTAGGTTGCCATTACTTTCTGTGGTAGACCGGATGCCATCCAAGGCTATAGAAACCAATCTGTCTTGTTATTTAATCCATAACTGGAGGGAAGAGATGGATTAATACCTTTCCCAATGGTATTTGCGTATAAGTGTAATGCAAGGTATTTAACTGGAAATCAAACTTGGCTATGTGAGTCCTTGTTCCGAGTCAATATACACTGCACCACATTGCACATCTCCATTATTTAAATGCGTGTCCCCAACCAGAATGATATCTAATTTGAGCAGATATTTAAATGTTTGGATATAACCGGTTTTCAATATAAGCCCGTGATATGAAGCTTGTGGAAAAAATATGCCAAAATTTTAATCTTTCTTAATCAAAAATATAATTCTTCAAATATTTGTTTTGTGGATGTATGGCTGTGTATTCATATTAAAGCAACATTATCAAAGATATGCTGACTATTACAAAAACAATGATTTCTGGAATTATATTTATGAACAATAATAACAAGTAAAAATAAATTAAAAAAAAATATTACGCTCCATCCGTTTGTGCAATTTATGTAACGCAAGAATTTCAATCACTGCACCTTTTCTTATAAGTTAACAAATTACCATGACTGCCCCAGGCTGCTGGTAGGGCATGGGTGACCAAGGCTGAAGATCTATCTGCTTATTAGCATACTAACCAGATTTGAATTCAGAGCAGTCATCCTCCAAGTCTGGTCTCCAAACAAGGTTGAAGAACTATCTTTCCATTAGCGAACTAACCCGTTTTGAATTCAGAGTTATCCTTCTAGACTGGTTGCCAACCAAGGCTGAACAACTTCTTACTGGCTATTAGCAAAACCATCAACATCTTTTGAACAGTTTGACTGGGATAATTTCCCCTTGGACAATATCATTTCCTTGACTAACTGACCATGGTGAGATACAAAACCTAGGTTTCCTGGCCAGAAACCTAAAACTCTAAACATTAGGCTGTGCACCCTGAAAAAAAAGCAGTTTACGTTTCATTGTTTAACACAAAATTGTCTATTTTATCTTCAGCTTGATTTTATAATCGTTTAAAAAATGATCTTTTAAGTGCCTTTTTTATTCAGGACATGTATGATCATGGCTCTCTGCATTTTCTTCTCCCTTATTAGCTTTAGCAGCATTTCTCTCTTTGCCGAGCCCTCTGTGCCCTGTTCCCATCCATTCATGCAAGCTTGTCAAGTAGATGACCCACTGTATCTTACTGTCATGTTTTGATTCAGTCTGTATTTTAAGTGTCAATTTTTCCAAGCCCTCATGTACAATATCTAACAGACTGCTCTTGTTGACATTTGAGTTTGTGCTTATAAACTTGGCTATCAAACAGTTATTCCCACATGAATGGCTGGCCACTATTATCCAAGGATGCCTGTCTGCAAGGTTGGCTAGCTAATCTCTGTTGCAGATGCCTGCTCAGATACATTTGTATTTGTTCAACATTCACAGAGCTCATCTGTGGTTTATGCTGCAACTATGCTGAGCAGACCTTAGTTACAGTTTCTGGGGGAGAGTGCATTTTCTTGTGTGAACAACAGTTTGAATAAGGATAGGGTACTTAAACCTTTGGATATCAGTGTGTGCCCAAGAGATTAGAATGCTCATTTTCTGTCCATGAGGTCCAGGTTCAAATCTCACCATGGTTAACTTGTCAAGAAGGTGACTTCTTGATGTTATCAGTTAGGAAGAGGCAATCCCAGTATGTGGTACCTTTAGAAAGTGTCTGAAAATCATACCATGAGTTGATGCAAGCCTTGTGAGTGAAATTGGGTAAACAGGATCTATTGGTAGCTGTCTATGGTTATGTTAGCACAAAGTCTTCCCACATACCAGATTCATATCAGGCAAAGCTGTGGCTGGTCACATGGATGTGCATTTGGCTGGAAGCCAGAAGGTCATCTGTCAGATCAGTCCTGCATCCCTGTGCTTTTCCAAAGGAAACTGAGTGCAAAGTCCATTCTAACATGATCTGTGATGGGATACATACTATATAAGGTTCATTCCTCTATTGCCTGTGAATAAACCTTTTTATTGTTGTTTTAATTCTTCTTCTTCGTGTACCATGTCCCTACAGGACATAGGTGATCGTAGAATTCCACTTAGCTCTGTCTTTTGTTTTTCTGAACATTCTTTTTCTTGGTATCTCTTCCAAACCCCACTCTGCCATCCATTTGCTTAGGCCTTGCACTGCTTTCCCCTGTCTCTCTTTCTCTCTATCTATCCTGTGAGTATTAAATTTTCCAGGCCCTCCTTCCTCATTACATGTCCAAGAAATCTCATCTGTTTTTTCCTTATATTAAGTGTAAGTTTTCTCATTTCTATCCTCTTCAACACCTCGTCGTTAGTCACATGCTCAGTCCATGGTATCCTCAGCATCCTTCTGTAAAACCACATCTCTACTGCCTCAAGCCTCTCTTCCATCCTTGAGGAGATTGTCCAACATTCACTGTCATACAGAAGAACAAACATCACATAGCAATCCAGAACACTCTTCTTAGCTTCCAATGAGATTTTTTTGTCTTTCAGTTCTCTGGTTAGCTTTTGAAATGTGTCCTAAGCCATTCCAATGCATCTTTAGATCTCAATATCAAACTTTCCATCCTCTATCAGAAACTTCCCAGGTATTTAAATTTCTTTACTTGTTTTATTTTAGTTTTTCCGACCTGTAGTTGGCATTTTGGGGTCGTCTTTTTAATCACTTCAGTTATTACCAGTGTGTTGATGTGGTACTTATCTCACTTTGATTGTTCTAAACCATTATCCCCTGTTGCAGTTGTTTGTCACACACACACACACACACACACACACACACACACACACACACACACACATTTATAGAAAGAGAGAGAGCAGAAGAGACAGAGAGACTGGGCAGTTTTAGTTTCAATAAGAGATAGTGAAATACTGTTTGTTCAAACCAAACGCACACATGCAATCACACACCACATGTTAACAAATGTCTTCTGTCTTGATGAGTTTTCTTAGCTTTGACCACATGAAAGATAAATGACAAATATGTCTGGAAAGTGTTGGCAGGACAGACAGCAGTAATATAGAACCATTGTTCATCTTATGCAGAAGTTATGTATAATACAGCAATAAGCAGATTTTTAGAAACAAGCCAGGAACTGAGAAGATAAATTTGAAAGTTCAAGGAAAAAGAAAGAAAATTGGTTGATAAATTCACTGCACAACTGTCAACAAACTATGTAAAGGAAGTTTTAATTTGGTTAGTTATGAGATTGGCACACAGAAAATCTCAAAACAGATGGTAGTTGATTTGAAGTTTAGTAAGAACATGAAAATTATAGCTGTTCAAAGAGTTCATTAAAACAATTGGTATTTGAACTGAAGATCAGAAACCATACCAAAATAAAAAGGTGAGCTGAAGATCAGACAGCAAAAATGGCAGAACATTTTCTCCTGACATTTTAGATGTTAAACCAGGAATGTAATGAAATTTTGTTTCATTTCAAAACGCTACAACTGAAGATGAGAAATCCTTTCCTGTTTTTTCTATAAAAATAATGCAGTATTCAATATTGAACTTACAGCTGGTCTCACTCTAAGATATACCAATGGCTGACAATCAAAAGTAACTGAAGGTAGCTGAGCAGAAATTCAGAAAGAACATCAACATTAAAGATAGTGGTACTGAGAATCAATGAACATAGCAAAATAAGAGTTGAGCAGAAGATCAGTGTACAAAGTGAAATTGAAGTTCTAGAGAGTTCATCACTCGTGGCCAGATTTTTTTTTTTTTTTTTAATTGTATCACCCCGAGCAAGGCGGTAATGCTACTGATGTGCAGGGGGCTACATAAGTGTAAAAAATTAAGTAGAAGAGAGTGAAGAGGAAGACGATCCAGTTAGAAAGGAGCAAGAGAAGGATGGGTATACAGATGTGATGACAGTTGCAAAGGTGGAGAGAAAGGAAAGGATATACGGGGTGGTGAAAGAACTAAAGTCAAGTGGTTAATAGATGAGTATTGACATTGCATTTAAATTCCTGGAGGTTGTAGCCATCAGGAAAGCAAGAATATGGAAGCGAGTTCTACAGGCAGGAAGTGCAAGAGAAGAAGCTGCAGGAGTAGAATTGTCGTCGGCATTTGGTTAATCTAACTGTGAATGGGTGGGACCCAGTTGACAATCTGGTTGCACGAGTAAACACCTGTTGCAGAGGCACCAGTGACTTAAGTTTGTTGAAGCAGAAACCATGAAAGTATTTATAGAACAGACAAAGGGAGGCCACATTTCGTTGGTGGGGAAGTGGCTGTAGTCGAGCCGCCAAGTTGGAAACAGTATCAATCCTGGTCAGTACCTAGATGGGTGGCTGCTTGGTAATATCATGTGCTGCAGGGTTAAAGTCATGGTTGGTGTAAAGGATAACAACCCAGAATTCGAAAATTGGAAAAATCAGAACTGAGTTCCAATTCTAGTCATGTTTGTAATATTTACACATGTGCAAATATCCTTGAAAAAGGCATGAATTCACCTTTTCTATCCCCAAGCTATGGGTTAATTAGGAAAAATTGAATCAGTAGATCATTATTATCACCAGAAACTTAGTATACGCTAAAAATATTTTTAGTTTTAAATAACCTGCAAAAGGTCGATAAGCTATAAAAAAGATTCAACAAAGAGTTCAATAAAACGGATGATATTTGAGCTGGAGATCAAACAACATATCAAAATGAAAGTTAGTACAGCTGAAGATAAGATAACATATCAACACTGTAGTTTAGATCAGAGAACACATTTAAAAAAATAGTTCAGTTGAAGTTCAAAGAGGTAAAAAGCAGATGGTAGCTGAGCTGAAGATCAGTCAGTATATAAAAAACTGAAAGAAGCTGAGCAAAAGTTCAGAGAACACATCAAAACATTTTCCTTGATGATTGCCATCTTACATGTTTCACTTTTTTAATACTTTCAACTTATCCCTTCATTCTTTACTAGCAAGAAATTGGTGTAACTATCATGCTATGTAGGTACAAAAGACAGGCATTATTTTAGAGGAAAGACCAAAAATTAACAAATTATCGACTGCATGTTTCAATATATCACTCTGGATAGTGAAATATGTCAAGTTTAAATGTTAAATTACTAGTTTATAATAAAAAATTTCCAAAAAAATTTAAATCAATGACTTTAGCCAATATTCACAGATTGGAAAGAAAATTGATTAGTGTGACAATTTTGGATACTATTTGTCTTCTATATACTTGTAAAATCTATCAAAATCAATTTTTCATAATTTAGTATGATTTTTAAGAAGCTCAGTCAACTATTCCTTTTTAGTATATTTTTTTAACCCTTTCAAAACTCATTCATCACCAGCTGTTCGCTGTATTCAATAAAGGCACAAGAAAGAAATTCATCTATGTCTGACAATTTGAAGTGCATAATGGCCGTGTCTCTGGACCAGTGCTTGCTGGTAACTAGCCAACCTTTTTACTTTGATTGTTGTTACTCTCATGCGCCATGCAGGGCAGTCCACAGCCAGCTGTTGCCAGTTGTTTACATCAATCTTCATTTCTTTCAGGTCACTCTTAATGCAGTCTTTATAACAGTGTCTTTGGCTACCTCACTGTCATTTCCTGCACATCAGTTCACCCCATAGTATGATTTCTGGCAATTGAAAGCTGTCTAAACAATAAACATGCCCAGTCCATAGTAGTCTCACTGCTGCTAACATGGCTTCTACACTTGGCATGTATGCTCTAGTAAGGACTGCACCATGAAAGACATTGCTTTTTCTTGAGCTATGCATGATGTAGTGCAAATATCAGTATTGAAAACTTGTCAAATGCTTGATATTCCTGTGGTATAGCAGCACAGATTTCAGAGCGTACATCAAGTTTGGGATGTAAATCACTAAAAAGACATTTCATTTGGTGACAAGCTTCATAACTCTCTACTCTCACAATCAGCTTCTTAGGGTGCCAAAAGTTGCACTAGTTGCTTGGATTTGTTTGTCAATTTCATTGCCCTTTCTGAGGTGAATAAAACTGCAAAGGGAATTCAATCTTCATTTCTGTTAGCACAGATTCTACACAATAAATATAAATGACAAAAATGTCTTCAAGTTTAGTGAGAACATAAGAATCATAGCTATTTAAAGAGTTCATTAAAGCAATTGGTAGCTGATCTGAAGATCAGAAAATATATTAAAAAAAGCAGAGCAAAAGTTCAGACAGCACACAAAAACAGAAGCTAACTGAGCAGAAGTTCAGACAACATCCCAAAAACAAAAGGTAACTGAGCAGAAATTCAGACAACATCCCAAAACAGATGGTAACTGATCAGAAGTTCAGCCAACATCCCAAAACAGAAGATAACTGAGCAGAAGTTCAGACAACATCTCAAAACAAAGGGTAACAGAGCAAAAGTTCAGAAAACATCGTAAAAAAGAAGGTAGCTTAGCAGAAGTTCTGAGAGCTTGCCAAAACTGAAGGTATCTGAGCAGATGCTCCAAAATCTTTTTGAGATGAGCACTGTCAATTGTTATTGTCTCCATATAAAGCTCATTGGGAGAAAGTTTGGAAGAGATTTTGATCTTTTTGACATCATTCTTCAGGCTGAAATGTTTTGAAGCTCTTTGGAAGTTGGTAATGATTTCTTGCAAGTCAGAGGTGATAGCAAAGTTGTCAACATAGAGTATTGTTTCCAAAGTAAATTTTCAATTTCAGAACTTTTATGCTAAATCAAATTCAAATTAAATTTTTGAACTCTTTAAACAAGTTAATTGTTTTTTATATGATATATTTAGTAGAATTATATTCAGGCAATATGGGAGAGGCATTTTTGCTTATGAACATGGTTTTAGTTTTTTCCATGGAAACCAAAGTCTACAGAAATTTATTGTAAATATTGCTTTATTAGCAGCATATTCTTTCTTGTCTCTTGCACTTGGCTAAAAGCCAGTGCCATCAAAGTCCAAGTCACCATTGGAACTAAATTCATCTATTTCCCTAACCCCAACTTCAAAGTAATTATCAGAGTCAAGAATAACCTACAAGGCCAGCTGGGCATTCATAACATCCATGCTTGACTATTATATTGAAATTTGATTATCTATTACTGAAAAATTATATATAAATTGCTAATTTCAAAGGCTAATTCTGTGACATGTAAATTGCTTGTTGCATGAGCTGATTCAGTAGCACATACTCTTCTTTGGCCAAATGAAATTTATTAGATCCACTTGAAAACAAATGCATGCATATTTGGCCTGTCAGATTTACATTTAGAAACATGCAAATCTGAAATGATTTTATAAATTAGAGTATACCTATGTTTTATAGATTAAGGTAATTACAAAGAACTCTTATATCTGATAGATAACCTTGACATATTTTGGAAGCATATTAGAAATAATCTAGGATCTATATGAGCAGCAATCCACCAGCATATAGATAGAAAATGAATTCATTAGAGTTGCCATAAAACCTAGACATATGATGAAATGAAATTTATACATTTTTCTTGTTCTTGAGAATTTACAACAAAAATATTAAACACTATTTATTTATTACATTGTCTATTTACAAGAACATTTCTATATTTAGAACATTTAAAATATGAAATCAATTACAACTAAGACAATGCAATATCTATCATTTGCTAATTTATAAATAAATAAATATGAACTTTTTATTCATAAATTTATAAATGTTTAAAAATTATTAAGAAATGTGAATCAACTGTAAAGAAATCCTTATTTTTTACCATTTTAAAAATTTTCACATCAATTGGCAATTAGCTGTAAATAGTGTTAAATATTTTTGTTGTAAATTCTCAAGAACAAAAAATAAATATATGTATAAATATATGTATAAATTCCATCTTATCATATGTTTAGGTTTTATGATAAGGATCTTGAATAATTTCTTGCTGTTTTCCAACAGATAGCATTCCCAGAACTGTCTGTGGGTAGTTTCAGATGGTAATACATTTATAAGGAAGTACCATAAGCAAGCTTGAAATTCAGTGGATGTCATTTTGCTGAAGTGTAAACAACTTTGTTTTTCATAGCATTAAACATATCAGATTTCTTGCCAAAGAAAGTGTATTTGTGAGGAATTTTACTGCACTATTTTATTCAAAAGAAATCTGCAGCTTAAGCACCCAGAATTCTTGATGAGACTTACAGCAATCATGTTCTGTTGGAAACAGGATGCAGAGGTTGGTTTAGATGCTTAAAAAATGATTTTGATGTTGAAAATAGATAACACTCTCATGCACCAAAAAAGAATTGGGGGGTATCATTTCATGAAAACCCATGTCAGGTGCAAACTGAACTTGCAGAATCATTAGGTGTTGATTACACAACAGTTTTGGAAATATTTGAAAGTATTAGGAATGGTTCAAAAGCATTGCAGTCTAAGTTGAAGCCGAGAGACTTTGAATGGCATTTTGTCACATGTGAACAATGGCTTCACGAGCAGAAAAGGAAAGGTTTTTGCATCATATTGTGATTGGCAATGAAAAGTGGATACACTACAATAACCCTAAGCATAGAAGATCATGGGGTAAGCTGAGCCATGCATCAACATCAGTGGCAAAGCCGAATGCCAATAATTCGAAGCTTCTGCTCTGCATTTGATGGGATCAGCAAGGTGTAGTTTATTATGAGCTGCTTAAACTGACAGCAGAATATCACTATCAATCACAATTGATGGGTTTCAGCAGAGCATTGAAGAAAACATAGCCACTATATGAGCAGAGACATGACAAAGTGATTTTGCAACATGAAATCTCCAGGACAAATGTTGCAAAATGGGTGGAAACCAACTTGGAAATGCTTAAATGAGGAGTTCTATCCCGCCCCTGGTATTTAGATATTGTCTGCCCAATTATCACTTGTTTTGATTGATAGCACATTGCATGGCAGAGCTGCACTTTCATTCTCATGAAAATACTAAAAAAAGGGTCAACTTGTGGTTAACCTAAAAAAAATGTGTTATTTTTCTGATGTGGAATTCAAATTTTGCCAGAAAGATGGGAAAAAATAGTGGCTAGCAATGGACAAACTTTCAGTGACATGTTCCAATGTTTTAAATAAAACATTACTTTTCATGAAAAATCAGTGTGAAGTTTTTCAAGGTACTAATACAATTCTAATCATCACTTTTAAAACAATAAATGTTGCTGAAGAGTGAAGGTTGTTAAAATAATATCGGTTTCATAGGTAAAACTGTCTTTTGAATGTCTATTTTTGACAGGCACAAGTTTGTCTTTTTTTTCTTTTCAGACAGAAAACCACTTCAATAGTCATAATCTGATCAATCATAATGCATACACTACCGACCATAATTATTAGGCCACCCCAGTTTTAAAAAGAAATGATATATTTTTAGTATTTATTGCCAAGTGGATAATTGTAAATGAAAATTGAATGGTTCTTTGGATGACTGGCAGCCAGAAAGCCTTTGCTTCAGCCAGCCAATAAGAAGAAGAGACTAGCATGGGGAAGAGAGCACAAAAACTGGACACCAGAACAGTGGTCAAAAGTGTTATGAACTGATGCGTCTAAGTTCGAACTGTTTGGGAGTAAAAGGAGGGTGTAGTTGCGGAGAAGGGTTGGAGAGCAGGTGAAAAATTAGTGTGTACAGTCATTGATGAAACATCTTGGTGGATCCTGCATGGTTTGGGGCTGTTTTGTGGGCATGAGTTCAGGTGACTTGGTTGAAGTAAAGAGGACTATGAAGAAAGAGCAGTACCATTCAATCTTACAGAGATATACCATTCCATCCGGATTGTGTATTGTTGGTTAAAATCTCATCTTCTAGCAGGATAATGACCCAAAACATACTTCTAAATTGTGCCAAAATAATTTAAAATCAAAAGAAACTGCTGTAGTATTAAAAGTTATGTGTTGGCTACCTCAGTCACCAGACCTCTGACCAATTAAACTTGCATGAGATGAGTTGGACAGGAGATGTAAGAAGAAACAGCCTAGTTATGTTTGAGACTTACTTAGGTGTATAAAGGATACCTGGAGTGAGTTGTCAGAGGATTATTTAAAAAAAAAAAAAGCTAGAGTGTGCAGCTGTTGTGAAGGCAAAAGAAGATTATTTTGGTAATACTGCAATATTGGTAATTATTAAATATTTATAAATTCATTTGATGCACATGTCATTGTGTAGTATTAACAAAAGCACAATTCTATTTTAATTTACAATTATTCACGTGGCAATAAATACTAAAAAAATAGTATGAAATACATCATTTTTTTAAAACACTGGGGGTGGTCTAATAATTATGGCCAGTAGTGTATCTGTCCCTCTTCTATGTGCAATATTCAGAACATAGGCAATTATGGTCTTTCACATTTCCCTAATCCCTGTAGCTCTTAACACCCTTTCTCTTGTTATCCCTCCTAAACACTTCTCTACAATTCATTTGCTCAAGCCCATCAAGTATATGCATTGCTTACCCCTGGCTTTCTTTTCCTTTGTCTGTCCTGTGAGTCTCAGATTCTGCAAGCCCTCCTCCCTCATTATATGTCCCAGAACCTTCAGCTGTTTTTTCCTGATGTTTAATATAAACTTACCCTTTTGTTCTCATCCTTGTCATTGCTAACATGTTCGATTCATGGTATCATCCTCAGCATCCTTCTGCAGAACCACATTTTGGTTACTTCCGGTTTTTCCTTCATCTTTGATTTCCCAGCATTTGCTGCCATATTGAAAAACGTGTATCTACTACAAAGCAATTTGTAAAGAGTTAATGGATTTTATTTTTTAATTCATCATATCCAGGATATAATCCATGACCCCTACATTTTTATCATTATTGATAGTAGACCTCTTTTCAGCCTGTGTTTCATAGATAACATTGAACTTTTGGTGGACATTAATATTAAACTACAAAGACTTGACCAACAAACTCATTGAAAGAGCCAGTAAATAATGACTGCAACTCAATGCAGAGAAAACCAAAGTAATGGTGAATAGTACAAGCAACACCAGTGCCATCATCACCATGAGCTGTGAATTACTGGAAGAAGTGTCAAACTTCAATATTTGGGAGAAACCCTGTCAAAAGAGGGCATTTGCAGTGCAGAAATCTGCACGTGTATTGCCAGACTTGAAAGGGTACAGAAAATCAACATCATCTTCCAGACAAAGTTCAAGCTGGTCGTATTCATTCTGCAGTACACATATGATACTTGAACATTCCTGGTTGAGGCAACAAAAAAAAAAAAGAGTCCCAGACATTCGAGAACAAAGGCTTGAGAAAGATTCTTCCTTTCTTGTATGTACTGGGAGAATACAACCAGTGACTGTATGAAGCAAATTTCTGTCACCACTATTAAGCATCAAAAGATGGCATGGTTGTTGGTTGGTTGGTTGGTTGGTTGTTTTGTTTTTATGGCATATCAACCTTGGCGGGTCATTTATTGCCAACTAAATTTTTTTTTTATTTATTGCTGATAATACCTTTTTCTTTCAACAATTTTATATAAGTTTTGTGTCTTGTAATACTTTTTTCTTTTTGAGTATCAAGATTCATTGGGATTATTTTTTTTTAAGGGCAGAGTCCCCAAGTCCTACCCTGTTATTTAACCCATAACTGGAGGGAAGGAATGGATTAATACCTTTCCCAAGGGTACCAGTGCTTAAGTGAATGCAGGGTATTCAACTGTAATTTGAACTCGACTCACTGATTTCTCTTTCCAAGCCAATATCCACTGCACCACAATGCACATCCGTCACTACATGCTTACAGCACCTGGTATTCCCAAGCGGTCACCCATCTAAGTACTGACCAGGCTCAACATTGATTAACTTCGGTGATCGAGCGAGAACCGGTGTATTCAACATGATATGACCGTAAGCAATAAATGCTTACAGCACCTGGTATTCCCAAGGGGTCACCCATCTAAGTACTGACCAGGCTCAACATTGATTAACTTCGGTGATCGAGCGAGAACTGGTGTATTCAACATGATATTGCCATAAGCCAGATGGCATGGATTGGCCACATCACACAGAATAATAGCCTCTGCAAGACCATCATTCAAGACACTGTTGCAGGTGGATGCAAGTAAAGACAGCAAACACCAGAGCTGGTCAAACATCTGACATGACAATGCTGGAACTCCTGAGAGCCACTGCCAATAGATCATCCTGGAAGAGATTGTCTGTTTCTTCTGGCCTTAGGTCCTGCCAATGATTGAGGCAGTTGAGGAACTGATGATGATGATATTTTTAATATTTCAAACAAATTGCCCTCCAGCAGTTTTCAAACCCGTGTGCTCTTGCAAAGGGGAACACAGGTTCAAATACTGCTGAATCTGAAATTTTCTTGATTAAATTTTCTTGAGTATGCAGCCCAGTAGATAAAAAAAATACTGTTTAAAATAAACAGAACTTCAGCTCAAATACAGGTGTCCACAAAATTAATATAATATTGAATTGAAAATAAAAATCCATGAATTCTTTAGGAATTGGTTTGTTTACATTTCAAAACTGAGAAGATATGAATTCCAAAAAAACTCTGACTGTGTTTGTGTTTTAGATTTGGTTGCTCTTGCTTATCAGTATATCAATCTCTACAGTTTATTTAATGTAAATATTTTGACAGCAACTGTACACCTTCAATGATAGATAAATGTACTGTAATTTTAATACAAATAAATATTGTTGGCAATTTTTTGATATAATAATGTATTGCTGATAATATTACAATAAAAATGTATTTTTATACTTTCATGTTTTGTTTTTGCTTAGGGGTATCAGTATTTGCCAATTGCAGTGATGCTAACAGGTGCTACCACCCTATGTCAAGATGGACCAAGAAACAACAGCAATTAAGAAGTGATTGCACACTCTTCAAAATTTTTAATCTCCCGATCAGAGGCCTTGTTGCTGGATGCAGTTCATCATCATACCCAGAACTGTGAATATTCTTTAAACGTAAAACAGAACCTTGCTTGACTGTGAAGTTCTTTATAGTCTTGTGTTCAAAGCATTTAATTACTCTTTTCTTGGTTCAGACTAATCCAGATATGTAGAGTGAGCAGGATGTATGTTGTGGTGCAACAGATATCAACTCGGAATGACAAATCGGGGAGCCAAGTTTGAATTCCAGTTCAATTCCTTGCATTCACTTGCGCACAAATAACCTTGGAAAAGGTATTAATCCATCTTTTCCCTCCAGTTATGGGTTAAATAACAGGACATTTTGGGTTCCATAGCATCAGTCTACCGCAGAAAGGTCAGTCATGTCTCTTTCGAGATATGATCTCCCAAAGTGTGTATCATGTATGGCACTTAAGCGACTGAGAGTGAGAAGCCATGGATAAAAATAAATAAATGGCAGAACTGCCTGACAAACAGAATTGAAAAAGTTTGCAATAATCAAAAACAACAAAAGGAAAAGAATAGGGCAAAAATAATATTAAACAAGCAAACAATATATGAAAGGCAAAGCAACAACAATATGCCAGAAAAGTTCACAAACTAAGAATTGGGGTCGACATGCAAAAGTGAGTTCGGATAAATGAACATACCATTCTGACTTCAAGACAAGACAGATCAGGAATGATTTAGATGGTCACAGACAAGTGGCCTATCTTAATGGCTAGGAAGAAAACACAGCATGTATCTGTGTGGTTCTCCTTATAAACTGGTGAGAGGTAAGTGTTTTGAAGTCATTCCTGCCAACATTGAAACCAACACATCTAAAGATCACATTAAAGTGTGACTGATTGATTTGCTTTTTATGGCTTATCAACCTATTTCATGTCATTTAAAACCAGAAAATATTTTTAGATTGTAAGAATTTTAAGGGAGATAATAATTATTGACTGATACAAGTCATTCTAATTAACCCATAGCTTGTAGGAGAAGAGGTGATTTTGTACCTTTCCAAAGAGTATTTGTATATCTAGCTAATCTAAATCTAAACTTATTTATAAATGGAACTTTGTGTGTGTGTGTGTGTGTGTGTGTGTGTGTGTGTGTGTGTGTCTGTTACCTATAGACTCTGAAATGGCTGAACCGATTTTCTTGAGAATTTACACAGTTGTACTATAAGTGTCTGTGAGTGTTCTTAGCTAGGTTTTGTGTCGAGGTACCCCCGATGAAAATCGAAAAAATCGGGTTATAGAAGAAGTGGTCCGATTTTAATAAAATTTGATACACTCGTAGACAAAGACATAAGAAATGATATTCAGACGTTTCAAGGTTGCAGTTCTTACAATAGTGCAGAAAATTGATATATATATATATATATAAAAGGCAAGATGTTTGTATGTGTGTCTGTTTATCTGCCTGTATGTCTGTATTTTTTCAACCCTTTTATTTTAGTTTTTGCTTCAGGTTTGGCTCTAAGTAGGTATAATTGTAGTTCTTAGTCTCAGCCATGATACCATTTACTCAGAGGACTTATTTAGCCTTCAAAATTCAGTTTACGATGAAAAAAAACTTATTTGATATTGATACCAGGAAATGAAAATTTGACTTACATCCATTCATTTTGCTTTCAGTCTATGGTTTTGCTTTAACTGGAAACAACTATTGCTTTTTAGTCTTTCATGCCAACGTCCAAAGAGTCTGAGCTCCAGGACCATGGATTAGTTTTAAAGCTTTCATTACACCCGAGCAACGCCAGGCTATACTGCTAGTAAGTGAATATAACAAACCTGACTGGAATTGGAAATCAGCACTCAGGTTTCCAATTCTGAGCCGTTATACCACCTGCACACGCAAGCTTACAGCATCTGATATTCCCAAGCAGTCACCCATATATGTACTGACTAGGCTTCATGTTTAACGTTGACGATTATACAAGAACCAGTGTTTCAATGTGATATAGTTGTAAGCCCACATAACCGATGGAAGATATATTCTTCCCGTAGAAACTTTGGTATACAATTTCTTTTGTTTTTCCTTATTAAGTCACTACATCAGCACATTCGGCGAGTATTACTAGTACCATGTAACCCAACACTACCTGCTGCAGAGTTGGGTCATTGACAACTCAACTGGTTCTCCCAACTGGCTTTTCTGTTAAGGATTGTGGCTTGACATCTAGCAGGATTAAAACAAGACCTGTCAAGAGTAGATGAACTGCCCACCCACATATTGAAGCACTTGGTATTCCAAAGCGGTCACCCATTTATATGTATTGACTAGGCACAATGTTGCTTAACTTTGGTGACTGTACAAGAATTGGTGTTTCAACATGATATGACTGAGAGCCTATTAAAGCATGAAACTAACAGTCAACATGAAGTGTTGATTCCTATGGCCACACTAGCTATATCTATAAATGTTTTCCAATATTGACCACTCTTTCCTTACAAATGTAGCAAATATTAAACAATATATAAGCATACACACATACACATACATATATATATATACTTGAAGGCAAACAGACTTCTTTTTGAGCAAGATGGCTGCAGGAAGAAATATCAATAATAGTAGACTTTTTGGCAACATTTGGCCATATTGTTTGATATCATTCTACAAAGCGGTGAGAGGAGATCTTTAAAAAGACTCACTCGCTCACTCTCTCTCTCTCTCTCAATCGACCCTCCACACCACCACTAATGCTATCTTCTCTGCACTAATCTTCTTTCCTGTTCACAATTAACCTGGATAAAGACTATAAGTGTGACGAACTACACAACCACACTCATATCAAAAGATATTTATAGCAAATTATTATTTCTTTATCCAAATAGATTTTCAGTCAATTGATTCTTTGCGAGACTTTCTCTCACTGCTCCTGTCTCTATTTCATAGGAGTTGCTGAGCTAGTTTCAGTAATACGAAGCCTTATCAGTGGCTAAAAGACAACACTGACATAGAACAGTGACGTGATCCGTGTTAACACAAGTCTGACACATTATTCGGATGCAGATATGTTAAAATGACATTTTCTTTTTTATTCTGTTGAAGAAGAAAGGGTTTCTTAATCATTTCTTTTTTTGAGGTCTTTTCAAATCACAAGAAAGTATGTGATAGAAAGAAGACTAATTAAAACTGAACATATTTAAAAAACTGGTAATTTTTAATTTTCTCTTATTTTGGCACTTTTTCAACATTTCGAAATGGTAAAAAAATAACTTTCTCAAAAAATTAAGTTTACATATTTTTACATTTTCAATAATACTATGCAGATATTTTATCTTTATATATATATATATATATATATATATATATATATATATATAAAAGCACACATACATATACACAAACACAAACACACACACATATATATATATATATATATATGCACAAACAAATATATATGTATATACATATATATATATGAGTTGAATATATAAATCAAAATCCAACAAGATGAATAAAATAAAGAACAGGTAGGAAAAAAGTGTTTTTCATCTAACATGTTTTACTTCAACAAGCTTTCTCAGAGATTTTCAAAGACAAATGATTTAAAATATTTTTTTTAAATATTTAAAGTTTACAGAGACAGTATGTTGATTGAGGTTTGATTTCATTGGTCAGATATGTGTCCCATGTAATAAAACAATGGATGAATATTTCAAATGAAAGTGTCTATATATGAAAGTGTATATATACTAAAGTAATGCATATGTCAAGTGTATTTAAACAATAGACAAATGAAGTGTATATATATGTTGGTATGATGTGTGTTGTGAGTGCAGTGAATATCAGCATAGAACCAGAAATCTGAGAACTGTGTTCAAATTTCAGTTGAATTCGTTGCATTCACTTATGCACAAATATCCTTGGGAAAGGTATTAATCCATCTCTTCTACCTTCAGCTATGGGTTAAATATCAGGACAAATTGAGTTCTATAGCCTTAGTTGGCAACCAATCTACTGCAGAAAGTAATGGCAACCTACTGCGAGAAAATCTTCTGCCCAGTCAGTCATGTCTCTTTTGAGACACGATCGTCCAAGCATGTGTCACATATGGCATTTAACTGACTGATATGTCGGTAATGTTAGTGTGTGCAATAAAAAAATGAACAAAATTTCCATTCAAAATTGTAATGAAATAATATATACAAGTGACAGACAATTTTACTTTTTTTTAAACAAAATGAGAGAATGAACATCTGTGTATGAAAGAATCATTACGAATATGTGTGTTTATGAGTCAGTAAAGTTAGTATGCATGTGAATGATAAAACAAACTATATATCCATTTGAAATTTTAGTGAAATAGTGTCAACAAGTATGAAGTGAAATTTGGTATAAATAAATAAATTATTGAAAATAACCTGTTATTTCAATGAAATAATATGCATTAAAATACTAAATATCTGTGTTAAAATTATTACAATATCATAATTAAATAATATATAGAAATATTAAGACATACATATAAAATTATAATAGTAATATATAAACTACAATAATAATTATATAATTATAATAGTAATATATAAACTTCAATACTACATCATTGTAATGTCAAATTGGTCACCAGAATTATATTTTATTCATTGTTTTCGTTTAAAAAATAATGCATACTGAAACTAAACATGTTTTCTGCATATTTTTGGCAGTTAAAAAATAGAAATAAAAAACCCAAATTAAAATGGAAAATTCTGGAAAAAACAAGAATCTGTAAATCAATCTACCCTCTGTACCTGAATGAAAAGCCTCAGATTAAAAGATTCCCTAAAAAATGAAGTAGTACCAAATCATAGAGATAAATTGATGGTTTTATGTAAACACTGTAAATATTTCTCTTTAAAATTTAAATAATTATAATTGTTCATTTATAAATTACTACCAGTATAGCCCGGCGTTGCTCAGGTATAATGAAAGCTTTAAAACTAATCCATGGTCCTGGAGCTCAGACTCTTTGGACGTTGGCACGAAAGACTAAAAAGCAATAGTTGTTTCCAGTTAAAGTGAAACCGTAGACTGAAAGAAAAATGAATGGATGTAAGTCAAATTTTCATTTCCTGGTATCGATATCAAATAAGTTTTTTTCATCATAAACTGAATTTTGAAGGCAAAATAAGTCCTCTGAGTAAATGGTATCATGGCTGAGACTAAGAACTACAATTATACCTACTTAGAGCCAAACCTGAAGCAAAAACTAAAATAAAAGGGCTGAAAAAAAAAAAAAATACAGACATACAGGTAGATAAACAGACACACACACAAACATCTTGCCTTTTATATATATATATATATATATATATATATTATCAATTTTCTGCACTATTGTAAGAACTGCAACCTTGAAACTTCTGAATATCATTTCTTATGTCTTTGTCTACGAGTGTATCAAATTTTATTAAAATCGGACCACTCCTTCTATAACCAGATTTTTTTGATTATCGATTTTCAATATTTATTGGGGGTACCTCGACACAAAACCTAGCTAAGAACACTTGCAGACACTTATAGTACAACTGTGCTAATTTTCAAGAAAATCGATTCAGCCGTTTTGGAGTCTATAGGTAACGGACACACACACACACACACACACAAAGTTCCATTTATAAATAAGTTTAGATTTAGATGCACTAATATTACTTAAAAGTTATTTTACTAAAATTAATGACCCACACAATACTTATTTGTTTTTCATCACCCCAATATACCTCTGTATATCATCATTATTTAATTCTAATTCTAACCTAAACAAACCAGCCTCTTGAACAGATGAGGTAGGACAAAATCAATTTTTAAAAAAATCTAAAGTCCAACCTGTTGTTAAAAATTATTGTCTACCCATTTAAATAATGTATGTTTCAAGTATTTATCTTACCCACACAAAATTAAAAAGTATCATGTTTTGGCATCATGCTATATTGTTCTCTTTCACAACCAAAATTTTCAACTCCATAGTTGAACCTAATTCTCACTTTTGATTGAGTAATATTAACTTACAATCGTATTGTTTAACTTCCTCTAACCACCACTCCGTAATTTTCTGAATAACCATGAATTCAGCTTCTTCTTCTAAGTGCCCTGTCCCTTCAGGATGTAGGCGATCATGGTTCTCCACGTCTCCCTATCCCTTATGACTCTTAGTATGTTTGCTCCTGTTACACCTTGCAACCCCCGTTCCGTCATCCACCTGATCAGGCCCTGCAAATATGTTATCCGCTGCCTTCCTCTGTCTCTTTTCCCTTCTATCTGGCCTGTCAGTATCAGGTTCTCCAGGCTCTCTTTCCTCATTGCATGTCCCAGGAACTTCAGTTGTCTCTTCCTGATGCTCAGCATCAATTTCCTTTTTGTTGCCATTCTTTCCAACACCTCCTTGTTGCTTGCATGCTCAGTCCACGATATCCCTAGCATCCTTCTGTAGAACCGCATTTCGGCCACCTCCAGTTTTGTCCTCATTTTTGATGATATTGTCCAGCATTCACTGCCATATTGAAGAACTGACATCACGTAGCAGTCTAGCACTCTTTTCTTCGTTTCTATTGAGATTTTCCTGTGTGTTAGTATTTTGCTCATTTTGTGGAACACATTCTTTGCCATGCCAATTTGCCTTCGGATCTCTGTGTCGCACTTTCCATCTTCTGTTCGAACACTTCCTAGGTACTTAAATTTTTGTACTTGCTTGATTCTGTTATGCCCCACCTGTATTTGGCATTTTGGGTTGTATCTTTTGCTGATGACCATGCACTCAGTTTTCTTAAAGTTTATTTGTAGTCCCTTCGTGTCACTCTCCACTGCTACTTTCTGTATGAGGTCTTGTAGTTTCTTTTCCGTGTCTGCAATCAGCATTGTATCGTCCACATACCTTATGTTGTTCAGGTTGTGGCCTCCAATAACAAATCCTGGCGTGTCATCTAGGGTCCTCAAAATATTCTTGCTGTATAGGTTGAACAAATCCGGTGAAAAGACACATCCTTGTCTTACGCCTTTTTCTATCTTTGTGTATCTACTGAGGTCATTACCTGTCCGTATGCAGGCCATTTGCTGCCAGTAGAGATTCTTGATTATTCTTATGTCTTTCCCGAAAATGTCGAGGCTGCCTAGCATCTCCATCAATTCTTTGTGTCGTATTTTGTCGAATGCTTTCGCGTAGTCAATGAAGCATAGGCACAAGTCTTTCTTCATTTGTAATGACTTTCAGAGTGCATCCTAATCATGAATATGGTGTTTCTTATTCCAGTGTCTTTGACGAACCTGCACTGTTCCTGCCCTATCTCTGGCCTATCTCTGATATTTTCTAAATAAATCATTTTCATGATTTATTTTGAAAATGTTACCTGAAAAAGAACAATATTTTTCTGAAACATGAAAATTTTTGTGTAGTGATATAATGCTTTTATAAACCATTGTCAGAACAAAATTACAATATTAAGCTCAACTTTGTATTGAGCACTCTTTATAAAAGTAAATGCATGAACAATGGGTTTTAATCTATATTCTTTCATTTCCTTATAATATATATATAACCTGAGGAAACAGCTAATAATCCTCTTAAATATTTTGCCATCATACTTTTGAAGTTAATGCACAGTTAACACTTTCAGTTCATTCACAATACTTGATGAATTAATATTTTTTAAATGAAAAGACAGACTTTACTCAAATTTTGTTTAGTTTTAAAGTTAAAGTAAATGTGTTGACTGAGCATTATTTCATTCTCAGTGAATGAATAAATATTAATACTTTTTAAAATCAGCAGAATTTTATCTTAAAAATTCTCCAATAACTTTAATACAGAATTTTTGTTATTTCAGTCAAAACTAAATTTACATTTGAATTAATTTTAGAAATGTGTAGCTGAATTTACGCATAAACTCTCCAGGTTAGTTTAAATGTTAACACTCAGTTAACAGTAACACAAAACAGGGAGAATAACCTGTGAGGAAACAGCTAATAATCCTTTCAAATATTTTGCCATCATTTTTGACGGCACAGGTGCACTCATTCAGCTATATATATATATATATATATATATATATATATATATATATATATATATATACCGGGTGTAACATCAAAATTATCAATGTCATAAAATGCTTCTTATCACTAAAACTACAAAACTAATCCTTTTGATTTTTTGCAGGTGGATGAGTAACGCCTTAAGAATGACAGGGTTGTTATATGTCCAAAATGCTAATGGAAGGTAGATGCGATTGTCTATGGTGGTTACTTGATAACAGCTTCGTTTTAGAAGCATTGAAATTTACTAGCCATTTCCTACCCCAGGTCACTACGGATTGGAGGTCCTTGTTCCCTGTTTAGGATGTGGTTTCCGGCTTTCTCTTCTCTTTTCCAATCTTTGCACTCTTTTATTTATTTTTTTTTCAATTGGAGTAGATAGACTAAACTATCGCTCAGTTCACACTCCACCCTCGTCTATTGAACAGGTGAAGAGGCTCATCCCTTGTTCCCTGTTTAGGATGTGGTTTCCGGCTTTCTCTTTGCCAATCTTTTCACTCTTACATAGCCCCCTGCATATCAGTGGCATTACCGCCTTGCTTGGGGTTATATGATTAATAAAAAAAAACAGAAGTGAGCAAAGCGACTGCAACAATTACAGAGGCATCTCTTTACTCTGTGTCATAGGCAGCATCTTTGCTTTGGTCATCTTGTTTCATCTGCAGAAGCTTGCCGAACATGTTTTCCCAGAATTGCAGTGCTGCTTTCGATCAGAACGATCAACAGTAGACATGATCTTCTGGCTCTATCAGCTCCAGGAGAATGCAGAGAACAGCAGATACCCCTGTATGTCGCTTTCCTCTATGTACATATACATATATATGTGAATAGAATATGTAAAAAACAAGTAGGAAAAAAATGTATTTAATCTGACATGTTTCACTTTAACAAGCTTTCTCAGAGATTTTTCAAAATATTTTTTTTAATTTTTAAAACCCACAGAGAGTACGTTGATTGAGGTTTGATTTCATTAATCAGATACGTGTAACATGTAATGAAACAATGGATGGATATTTTAAAAGAAAGTCTATTCATGAGAAAATAATACATGTGTCAAGTGTATTTTAAACTATAGACAAATTAAATTTGTTTATATGTCGAAAATGTTAGTGTGTGTAAATGAGAAAATTAAATAAATTTCTGTTCAAAATTGTAATGAAGTAATGTTGTATAATGTGACAGATAATTTTCTTTTTTAATTTTTTGAATAACCATGAATTCATCTGATATTTTCTAAATAAATCATTTTCACCATTTATTTTTAAAATACCACCTGAATACTGTTCTGAAACATGAAAATTTTTGTATAGTGATATAATACTTTTATAAACTATTGTAATAACAAAATTACTATATATATATATATATATATATATATATATATATTATTGTCATACGCAGACAGATCTGTATGGCTGTATCACAGCTCATCAGTACGGTTAGACTCTGATTTCTACACAACCCAGGTTCAAAACTTGACTGATTTGGTGTCAGTCAGCGACTCTACCCCTGGGCCACAGGGCATTCGGTGGAAGAAGGCAGTCTTTTTAGTGCATATCATATTACGTGCACAATAGCTAGAGTGCTCAAATTCATTTTTACTGAATGAGCGATGCGTACACGATAGAGTGGCTACTGTTTTTCAAATCTACCTTTCTTCTAGAGTGTTCAATCAGGGTATGAGAGCGTAATTATATATATATATATATATATATATATATATATATATATATATATATATATATATATATATATATATATATATATATATATCCCTCCTGTCATGTTCAGGGGAGATAACCTGAAGAATTAGCTAATAATCCTCTCAAATATTTTGCCATCATACTTTGAAATTATTACACAGATAACACACACACACATTTATTATAATAAAGAGGATTATATATATATATATATATATATATATATATTCATCTGCAAATTCAGATAAAAAATTGCAGGGAAATAGCCATATATATATATACATATATAGTGTTGTGCTGTGATACTTTTTGGCACCAAGATTGCTGTTTTTTAGTAGTTTTTCTGATAAAAGTTTTGTTGGCAAGCAGGTTTTTATCATAAAGTGCTTGATATTGTGGTGGAGATAAAGTGTTGATAGTTTTAGTGCAAAGAATTTGTCACTTTAACCATGCAGGTTCATGCCGACTTCAAAGTTTCATGAGGACACCATTATGATGGCTTCACTCATCGTGGCTATGTCTTTTTATTTTTCCTGTTGAGTCCCGGTCTTCTTTCCTATTTATAAGGAGCCTGGTGGAAGTTACTGTTTTCTAGGAGTGGTCTTGTTTGCAATTTGTTGATTTTTTTATTTATTCTTAGCTTTGTTTTCGGCTTGGAGTTAAAAAGTCTTGAATATTGTTGAATTCTGTTCTGGGTGAGCCATTATTTTTTTTTTTTTTTTTTTTTGTTTGTTTTGCCTAATTTTTGCTTGATTTTAAAACTTTTCATGCTTAATTGAAGGATTGATTTTGTTTTCTTAGACATTTCATTGCCTGGACTTTAACTAAGTTAAAACTTAGCAATTCAACAACGTTTTTTTTTCTTTTTTTTCCTTTTTTTTCTTGTTTCCTGTGTAGGATGCGGTTTCCGGTTTTCTCTTTTCCAATCTTTTCACTCTTTTCCTTTTTTATTATTTTTTTTTTTTTCAATTGGAGTAGATAGACTAAACTATCGCCCGGTTCACACTCCACCCACATCTATTGAACAGGTGAAGAGGCTCACCCCTTGTTTCCTGTTTAGGATGCGGTTTCCGGCTTTCTCTTTTCCAATCTTTTCACTCTTTTATTTTTTTTTTTTTTCAATTGGAGTAGATGGACTAAACTATCGCCCGGTTCACACTCCACCCACATCTATTGAACAGGTGAAGAGGCTCATCCCTTGTTTCCTGTTTAGGATGCGGTTTCCGGCTTTCTCTTTTCCATTCTTTTTACCCTTACGTAGCCCCCTGCACATCAGTGGCGTTACCACCTTGCTTGGGGTGATATGATTAAAAAAAAAAAAATTTTATTGTGCAGGTGTTTGTTTTTTAATGCCTTATTTATTGCTTTTAATGTAAACATGAATGGATGCCTCCTTAATTGTTTTGTATTGAATAGGAGCCCACTTAATTGCTTTTCTTTTTGTTTGGTTTGGTTTTGCCATTTGAGTTGAACTCTTTTAATGGTTTGACTGCTTAATAGTTTCTTCTAATGGTCGTGATTGGTGTATTCATGTGTGTTTTTCTTCCAGTTGGTGTGTGTTATATTATTTTCCGTTTTTTGTTGGGATTGAGTATTTGTACATTTATGTTTTTCTTTGCTTTATTTTTGTTGTTATTTATTGTTATTTGCAGATATTTCTGCATTTCCCATTACCTTGTTTCTTTTATTCAATATCTTCTTTTTAAAGTTGATTATTGCTAGTTTCTCTTCTAGGCATAAATTACAGTTTTTGCTGTTGCTGCTGTGTGGTGGTGTTCATTTTACTACTTCTAATTTAATTTTGGTAGTAATGCTGTTTTCTTTCTGGTTCCATATATATTTTGTTAGCATTGTGTTGTTTTTGTATTTTTCTGTGTTGAGTGATGTTTTGGGATTATTGAATTTTTCTTTAAAGAATGTTTCTATTGCTTCTATGTAGATCATTCCATTTGTATTATTGTTATTTGCTACATTAGCTTTGTATATTATATTGTTGGTTAGGCATTTATTATTGAGTGGACAGTTGTTTTTCTTTTGGCAGTTACATTTACTCATATTGTGTTGTTGGTTTGTGTTATTGTTTTTGGTTTTATTAAGTATTTTCTTGTTATGTTTGGTTATTATTTTTCTGATGTTTTCCCTGCAGCTATAACTAATTTTGACTGCATTTTTGTTGTATATTTTTGATAGTTGTATTTTGGGAAATGTTTTTCTGTTATGTTGAAAAATATTTTTCTTATTTTTGTCTTTATATTGTTGTTGTAGGGTTGATTGAACTAGATTATGTTTCTTTTTCTATTGGTTTTGTTTGGTTTATATTTGTTTATGTATTCCAGTTTATTTGGGTATTCAGTCTTTCTTAATGCTGAATCATATGTTTCTTTGTTTTCATTGAATTTTTTATATTACTAGAGTTTGAGGATAGCCTTTTGTTTATAGATATGGGTATATGTTTGAATACATTAGTAGAGCAATTAGAATTTTTCTTGATATCTATAGGGTTGTTATTTTCTTTTCTGTAAGGTTTGTATGTATTGTTGTTTAAGTCAAGCATTGTGTCTAAGAAATTTACTATTTTTAGATTTGTTTTTATGCCAATTGCAAATCTTAGAGTCTTGAAGATTTTTATAATTTGATTTCTTATATTTTTCATAGTACTACTGTCGCAATTTCTTAGAATTATTAGTTCATCATCTCTGTATAAATCTATATCTTTTTTGTTGATAATTTTTGTTAGTTTATTGAAAATGCATATGTCTATAATTTTGCATATTCTGTACCATTGTATCTTCCCATTGTTATATCAAAATTGTTGTCAGTATTGTCGTCATTGGTGTTGCATTTTTTTTAGCCGTATTTTGTTGTTATATTAAAGTGTTTCAGCAGTGTTTGATAATGTTTAGGTCT